>JAUZND010005250.1:0-11292 GCA_034780555.1 Coelogynopora nodosa
TATATTCTCTTTTATTGGCATTACATAGAAAATGCCTAATAATAAAAATTTTGTAATGCCATTAATTCTTTAAATTTTAATGTAATGCCATACTTGGATAAACTAGGGCCATACTTGGCATTACATTGGAAATTTATGCCATTACATACCAATTTTGGCATTACAAAATTTACAGTGTATAGATTCTCCATATTATTGGATTTAAATTTAGATAAATATCTGCACTGGATGTAATATTACACGTTATTCCAGCTTGTAGTTTAAAATACATACAAATGTTATAATTTAAATCTAATAGTGTATACATAACCTCCCACTAAGAAAGAAAACTAAATTGAATCGGATAAAATGTGGTTTATCATATAACGAATTTGGAATATAATTAAAATAGATTTTTCTAATAAATGTTTATACTATAGGATGTTGTCTTCCAATTATTGAAACGACCATGGGAAACACAGATGGCCTATCTACTATACATCTTTATATAGTACTGTCTAAATAGATGCTAACATACCAATTAATATAAACCGTTGCCAATACTATATTAAATATATCACTTACTACACATAGCATGCTTCATTTATTTTAATATAGTCTTTTGATAGTGTAAACATAAATAACATGTTAACAGAATTTAGACAGATCGTAAAATCCTTTTTCCTCTCAGCTTTGTAGTATTAGGGGGTGTGTATAACACATTAACAATTTTTTATTGCAATACAATGTATATAATTTATTTCAAAACAGAAAAAATAATTGTATCTACAAGCCAATCAATTATATCGTATAAAACTATTTTGTCATTACTCGTATACTACGGCACTTTTTTTTTCTCGGCAGCTCAAGCGCTTCATGTCCTCCATGAATTCAATATTGTGCACATGGATCTGAAGCCTCAGAACATTCTGTTGACGTCAACTGAAAATCCTATTCTCAAAGTTGCAGGTGGGTCGGTGTTGACGTGTGTAATACTATTAGTGTGAGGTGGAGAAAACTTTAAATCCGGCTTTGAAGTGTTTTTCTAGTGTATTATTACTTATCCGACTACAAATGATCTTTCAAAGCCGATTCGAATCTATTTTTACTCTCGAACTATGTTAATTTTAAAATTATTTTATATTATTTTGAAACATTTACATGTTTCGGTATACTTTGTATATATGTGCAAATATTATGAAAATATTTTGTATTTTGTAGAATATTTCTCGTTTATCAACTGTAGGATAATAATTCTATTATATTTTAATGTTATTCATTTTTAGTATAGGCTATAGAATTAATTATATTTCGTAGTTCCCTTATATCATGTGGGGTGTTATTATTATTTTATGTATCAACAAAATAGGCATGTGTTAGGGCAACTTTTTGCGAACACTTTATTTAAATAATAAGTAAGGAAATGTGTATCTATATTGCATCACAGTCACCCTTTATTGTATGTGGAAGTGATATTTAGTGCTCTCACACTGATTATATTATAATGCATATTAAGCAGAATGACAAGTATTTAATTTTGCAGCGATAAAACGTGAAAAACATATAAATCTTTTACAATACGAGTTTGATTATTTTTAATGGAGCAGGCTTCACTTATGAAGAATTAGTGTTATATGCCTCGTGAAATATATTACGTTATTATCGTAAAAAAATATTTTTAAGTATTTATCGCTGCATAACTATATTATTAAACGTCTTTTGAGCTTGCTAGTAGAAGAGACAGTAGAAGAACAACAATATTAGTTATTCTACTACTTATTACATAAAATACTAATCTGTCGGTCAAACGGTCATTTCGAATATTGCTGGGTTCTGTTAGTGTTTGTCAACTCGGCCGATGGGCCATACGTTAGGAAGCATAATTATATATGCTTTCCCTGTGTGTAGAGATAGGTTACGTGACAATATTGTATATTAGTTCATACAACATTTCTCTCGGTAGTCTATTCAATGCAGGTTACTTTTACCTGTAGACTTTGGTTTTGCTCAACATATGGAGAAACCGCAGGAATGGACTGAGTTACGTGGCAGTCCGCTCTACATGGCACCTGAAATCTTCTCTGGGGGGAGTTACAGTCCCAAGTGTGACCTTTGGTCGGTTGGCGTCATTCTGTTTGGTAGGTTAAAATTCTGCGGTAGCCTAATACGTTCATATATTAATATGAATCACTTAATAATAGATTGTGGTCATAAACCATTGTCACATACAATTTAGCTACATTATCCGTATGTAGTTTGCATGCATACAAGTAGCAAACCTTCAGTGGATGGTAAAATCGTTGATAATATATACTATAGATATAAGCCAAATGTAATAAAAATGTATAGTTTAGTACTGTATTTCTCTTATACCTTGTCACGGTGTTTTATTCTGTTCTTTAATAAACGTTGACTAAGTTGTATTATTTAATAATATTTAAACCCCTTTTTTATTCTTTTTATAATCGGTAGTATTTCAGTTTTAAATTTTCCATGCATCGCTGTCATTTGTTAGTTTGTTGTCCTGAAAATATCTTACTGAAGTCATTCAGCATCAGGTGTTAAAACATTCGCTTTAAAAATAGAAAAATATTGCCGAAGATAGACAAAATCATACAAAATTAAGTCTCAAAAAGCGATGGGTTTTAAGAATTTCTTTAATAAATTTTAAAAAAAATTTTTACTTCTGTTGTGATATTTTCTAGTGAACGGAAAATAGATAGAGTAAGATTTTAAATTTCTACTTGATGTAAAATTAAATTATTGTGGACTCTTTTATTAATATAATATATTACCTTGAAAAAGAAAACTGTTATGAAAAAAATAACATTAAAAGAGTAATTATTATAATCCTGTCCAAAGTGTTACAAAGAGAAAACAAGGCCTAAAAATTCGATCATAAACAAAAGTAATTCAACCGTTCATATCATTCAAGATGTATTTAGAAAAATAAATAATAAAAAGAACTTTATTATTTTCGAGTTAAATGAAAGAATTTACAAATTTTATTGAAACTCTATTATAGAGTTTGTAATACATCAATTATTTGAGCACTAATCTGTCATATCTTTTATGGACTTCTGTCTTGGAAAATTGTGCCACATACGATTTAACACTTAATCCTGTATAGAACTCTCGGTATCATTTAGAACTCTGAAAGACACAAATAAATTCAATACGTTGTGTATTTTAATTCGTAAACCTTTACTCTTTACAAAATATAGATCGTGAAACAACCTTTCATCAATGTAAAGTTATTTTTGAGTCTTTTAAGTTTAAAAAAGATTTTTATAAACAGTTTTTAATTATAATACAGAAAACTGATAATACTCGAACATAAATACCCTACATCAAACTCAGTGCCATTCCTACATATATGTAGGTTATAGGAGGAGGTTATAACCTCCTCAATTCCAATGTTTCACATTATTTTCTTCATTACTGAATCATGATGAACTTCATTTATTCCATAACGCTTTGCTTGTTGATGACAATGTTTGCTACATTTATCGTATTAAACGTACCACTATTAATTCACAGCACGTTAATATTCTTGAGAACAAAATATTGCTATCTGTACTTAGAGCATTAATACGACTTTAACAGATGCTAATTATATTGTAATTATTTTTTTAAATAGTAAGGTGAGATTAGTTTGTATATATAACCCACCCGACCCCAGTGCTGACTTGAATATTAATTGTTCTAAAGATCCCTGCAATTGTATTGATCATTTTGTAAACCTATGTAAACATTTTAGTAATATAATATTTAGTTTTTTCATTAGAGTATATTTTTCTGCATGTCTACCTGCTGTGAATGTTTCTGTTTAAAAACAAAAAAAGCTGTCGAATAATAGTTGTATACTTCTATGTTATCCATTATAATATTGTCAAATAGATTTGCGTAGGCCTATGTTTACAATACATAACATACATTTTTGACGTATAATTTAATTTTGTTGAATGACTTAAAGCATTCTATCGTGAATATGTTTATCAAAACTTCCATGTTGTAGGCGTTGCAAAGAAAGATGCTAACTTTTTATATGTCATAATGTAGTTTCGGAAATGTTTAAAGATTATTGACCTTAGGATAAATACATATATTTTTAAATCTAAAACACATTGAGATACTCAATTTTTGATCATCAGTTAAACAAGGTATAATATTACAAATTATGTTGATGCAAATGTTTCTCGTTTTTATTTCATTTTTTATTTTAGATTTATTTTCTGTATAAACCTTTTGTGAATAAAACTCAACAAAAATGTTATTTCATGTATTAAAATGTTTGCAAACATTTTTAGTTTTAAAAACGATACTAACTTCTGTCAACGATCATTTACATACAGACTAACATTTACTAATATTTAGAGTGCTTAGATTGGAAACATTAATTATCTAAGTTCTTACATTTTTCTGTCGAGCAATTCTTTACAATATTTTCGAGAATTATATGATTTCCAATTTTTAAATTTATATTATAGAACATATTTTGTTTGAATTGATCGATTTTTTTGTTATTGACTTGATCTAAATAATTGTTAAAAAATTAATTATGATATCCTGATAATTTATACTAAACTGTAGACAAATAAATGTCAAAATTAAAATCAGTGGATACCTATACATTGCTCAAGGATACATAGAGAAATCTTTGTAGCTTGCAACTTTCGGGACATATCTGTATAGTTATTTGCCACCATATTCATTGTGTTGGTAAATAAGGATAATTTTTGTTATAGCTTCACAATGATTTCATCCTTTTATTTTCCATGTGTTGTATTTTTGGAATGGAAGAATGCTTATTTGGTCACGCGCCTTTTGCTTCTGCTAGCTATACAGAACTTATTGAGAAAATCAAAAGCCCTACACCCATTGAGGTAAGTTACTGTTTTGTTTAACACCTACTACAGTGTTATGACAGAATACATGTTATAGTACCTTATAGAATTGAATTTTATCCATTGTTTGGGGCTCAGATCAACTGAGTATGTATAGCTAATATCTATCTATTTGTTGCCAATCGCCACGAACTCAGACGTCTGGCGTATTTCGCTGCATTTTGACATCATCAGAGACATGCTGATTATCGAACAGTGGGCCTTAAATAGACTGGAAAATCTTCCTAGCAATCAGATGAGCTTGGGGTGTTTTTTGTGTTTGTATGCTATTCGTGAAGACCCTATTTAGATAATCTGCAGGTCACTGATGCGAGAAACACGATAGTGTCTTTGAAGTGACTGAGTCTTCAATTTTTAGGGATATTTTACGAGAGACCAAAAATTATTATGTATAATTCAGTAGAGTGAAACAACAATCTATATGTCCTAAAACAAGTCAGATTCGATGTTGAGATTGTAATGGGAATTTTTAGGAAAGTTATTAGTACTTCTTTAAAAATGTTTGTAATACATACGATGTATGCTATTTATTCATTTAATGAAAATTATGTTGGCATATTCTTCATCATATATATATTATTATAAATATTATAAATTTAAATTATTACCACACATTCTTAAATGTTATAAATGTTTTACACACACATATAACTTTTCTATTCTTCTAGATTTCACGTTTTTAATATTCTGTATATTCTTATTTGAAAACTGAACTCTCAGCATCAATTTAAAAAGCGATATATTTCAGTTCTCGTAAATAATGTATAAGTTTTTAAGAAATTCTTTAGTTTTCATTATTTGTATATCACAACGTTTTACTTGGAAGCATCGTTGCCACTCACATGTATCAAAATCTCTTAAATGAGTAGTATTGTATATGGATAAGGCGGATGTTTCCATAATAACGTAATATTTTTATGATATGCTGATTGTCAAGCATCAACGACTGAGTATCAAAATAGAAGCAACTCAATTATATTTGCCCTTTAGGAATACTGGTATATCAACTAGGGAATATAATATATAATATAACTATAAATAATACATTTTAAAAAGATTTAATTCCTAATTTTTGTCTCATTTATGATTAAGTTATAAATATATGTTTAAGAACATTTCAAACAACACAAATCATATAATTAACGGCATCTTTTGAAATATTAGGTGGGATGATATGAAGTCTTTACTTAATAATATGTGTAAATGTAGTAATAGTAATTATCTAAGACATTCGTCACAGTAAGCTAATATACCTTTTCTGTTATTGTAAGGAAAAATATAAACTCGTGTGAATAAATACCATAAATTTATTCCTTACAATAAAAAATATATATTATAGAAGTATCTATTTTATTATAAATTTCACAGACCTCTCTCTCTCTCATTTGTTTATATTATGTTGATATCATATTAACGTTGCTATAATAATGGTATCTGTTGAATTTATTTTCAGACAAAATTTTTAGTAATTTTAATAACTCAAGATTTATACAATATTTCTGTTTTCAATCTGGATATTGCTGTTTTGACTATTCCAGCTGTCAGACTTTAGCCATATTGAAGTAACCTGCCTTTGGTTTCGAATTGAAGGGCCCTAATCTTATCCTCAAATGTTAACCTTTGTGTGTTTTAAAGTAATTTGATGAACAACTGCAGTCTTCCTGCAGATGCCCGAAAATGTCCCATTTTTAAAATTTAATCCCAAATGGCAGAAAATACCATATTTTATGCTCTAACATTTGTTATGGTTATTCAGTGTCTCATTGGACAACATTGGCAACACACTTGCCAGGCATAATACCAATCTATTCAATATCCGCTTTGAAATTATAAGTTCGGAGCTTGCAGACACTAGATACTATCACTCCGCCAACCATGGACAAAGATACTGATGTCATAACACATTGAACAACTACAATATATCCTTGGTTGATAATATTGGTTCAGGCAACCATTGTTCTGCCACACGGCAATGGTGATGTTAAGCGAATTTTAAGTAATCTGAAAAATGTTATACACTATAAGTGGTATTCACTGGACCCTCAAACTGTCAAAATACTAATCGTTTCCAAATTATGCTTGTCTGTAAAAGGCTAGACAACACCAATTCTGCCAGTTACTTCTCAACAGTAAATTGATGAAGACACTGTTTTAGTCATCCCAGGAGACTAAGGTAGAGATTGCCAAAAAATGGAGGAAAAACAGAAAATTGTACAATTTTTAGAAGACCTGACAAAAAAGCTAAAGAATTACAGGAAGAAATCGAAAAATTAAGAAAGAAGCAATGCAAACTTGAAAAGAAGAGACTCTGTGAAGCGGCCACAATTACAAACAATCTTATTATAGATCATGTGAATGAAATGTTTGCCAATGAGGGAGAGCCACCTGCCAAAAATCGAAATAAACAAAAAATGTTGTCTTTTTCTATCCACTTTAGTGGTGACTTTTCAAATATTGATATAGCTAACATTCACATCCCTGATCCCTATTAATATATTTTACTGCATTTCTTTCCAAGAGCTTCTTAGTTATGTTTCATTTATTATTACCGTACATAAGGTTTTTATATAATATTGCATACAAAGTGTTGTAACAACACAATAAAGCAATACAAATATTATATATTTCAATGCTATATATAAATATATATATAGTATATACAAATATATATATATTTTTTTGATTTTGACAAGAATATAAAGAAATGTTCGAAAAATGAAGAGCACTGAACTGTCTGATGTCTATAGGAAATTTTGCTTGTAGGCTTTTTGTTTATCAATTTAATGTATAAAGAGATGTTTAAAGAGTTATAATTTTTAGTTTATTGTTCAAATGCATATGTTACCTGTTTCATTATTTTAAAATTCACTAGTTGTATTGTAATTAATTAAATATTTGCTGCACATTTTTATTGTTACTATTTTAATAATTGCTAAAAACGTTCTCTATTTATTAATGTTTAGGTTGTTTCCTTGACGTGAACAATATGACATTATCCTTATATATATATATATACACCAACAATTAAAAATAGAATTGTTGTTGTATATATATATGCTATTTTATTAATTGTAATTATGAAAAAATGATTTTATTTGATCTTAAAATACATTATCCTATCTTTACTGAACTCTTTGTTACAAATTTATATTAAATAACTATTATATTTGTAATATTAATTTATAAATTATGTTCTTTTAAAATAATGATATCATTTTATTTTTCATTAACTTAAATTCATCATTAGATTTGATAATTTGTTTGGCATATGTTTATATCTACAATAACTGTTAATTATTTATTTATAAAATAACTTTATATTTGTAAAGTTACCAACCCGTTTCTAATTTACTTCCTGTTTCACCTATGTTAGTATGGTAACAATAATTATATCATATATGTAATGGCGTTCATAATAAAATAATAATTATGTTTACCGCATTTTTAAACTATAATATGGTCAAGAATGCAATATTTTTATATTAGCTTACAATGCCTGTATTTTAAATAATTATATTTTAAAAATTCAACTTACATTTCAAAAATGAAAGAAGTGTGATAAGTTTTTATTAGTAATTTTATATTAAAACCAAAAGTAACCAAATATGTAATAGTTTAGTATTTACACTATACTAAAGAATAAGGGAAAGACATGTAAATGGTAAATAAAGATAGAAACTTCCATTAAAACGCCCAGAGTTTTGAAAGTTTTAAGAGTTTGTTGTAAATTTATTCGCTGGTTTATTCTTAGTGTAAAGTTTGTTAAAGCCAAAAATAAAGCTATATTACCAAATCAAAATAACTTATATATATATAAATTAGACTACATTTATAACCTCAAATAATTAAACGGAGTACAAAATATTATTTTAAAAATTAGTTTAAATATTTCAAACTATAATGCCTATTTATTGACTATATAACACTAAAATGGTTTAATACCCATATAATATAATACAATGCAATCAATCATCAATAATATATATTATTTTATTCTTGAAAAACAAGCATAAATTTTGATTATTTAAATTGAGATGTAAAATGCCTGTTTCAGCTACCAAATAATTCAGGAACTTCTGAACAGTGTGGCGATCTTGTATTGAAGCTGTTGACTCGAGACCCAGCCAAACGGATAAACCACCCGGCCTTCTTTAAACATCCATTTGTGGATTTGGAACATGCACCCTCAGCTGAGAGTTTTACAAAAGGGGTAAAGTTGTGATATTACTTTTTATTTTGTTCAGGACATAAATAGACCCCTGTCTGTTGTATTGCTCGGTTTAATAATATGTTGTCTTTTAATAGCTATTTGTTATAAGGGGAATGTAATTTGGTATTTCAAAAGCAGTAGTGAATCATATAATTGATGTTATTTAATTGAACTATACGCTGCAAAAAAGTTTTAAATTTTTTATCTAAATTCTGAAATCACCCTTTACTATGCGAACATTGAATCTTGTATTTGATAATGACGTTTAGCGATGAGGCAGGAAAAAAGTAAAATCAATCGACAGTTATGAATAAATTAATATATTTATTATATGTTAGATTGTTTTAAGGAAAGGTAGTAAACAAATCTATATTAATATCAAATTAATATTATGTTGAATAGATGGCTTTTATTTACATTATTATGTGATTTTTTAAAATTATGAGCAACATATTTGTCAAACATTCAAATGTTTGCTCTAAAGTGGGCCCCACTATAGAATAAGTTAACTTTATTTTATATAAAACGAACATCGTTTTCACTTTAACTTTCATTTATAGTTTAAATTAATGTTTTAACTATTTGTTATAATTTATTTAATCTTTATTTTTTAATATACATTGGATTCATATTTTAGAACTACACATTTCAAAAAGTATTCATTGAAGCTTTTTTAGTTTTATTAATTTTTAGAAAATCTTTTTGGAAACCGTTTTAAGCTTCCCCAGTTGCATATATATATATTTTATCATAGATTTTTAAAATAAATTTTTCTTTTAAAGTAATAATTAATTTAGTTCTGTGTGGTTGGATAACCGACTGTAAAGTCCAAGAAAATATCGACTTTTTTAATAAACTATAATATTTTGGATAGACTTACGTTTTATGCAGAGACAATTGAACAATTTCGACACTATAAAGTGCTCTGGGGAATTCAAATAAAGTTCTAACCATGTCAATGGTAATGCTGCTGTACAAAGTGGGTTTTCTGTCAATATTAACATACTTATCGAAAACCTCAAAAACTTATATCTGTTTTCGATTGCGTCAAGTTTGTTGGAAGTCCTCAAAGATACCTAATCTGTCCAAATAAGATATCGCGTTGCTCTTGAAAAGAATAAAAATACAGAACATATCGAGAATGGACTAATAAAAAACAAAAGCAGTTAAACTATATTACAAGCTAAACTATTGGCGCTTATGACACAGGTAGAGGCTCAAGATCAGCCAGGAATACCGAAGAAGATGATTGCCACCCGAGCGAATATAGTTTAAATTATAGTAGTTATTGTATTATATATATTATATTGTAAAAGATTGCCTTTTCATTAAGTATTCATTTATTCATTTTCCATTTCGATTGTTGATTTTAAGTATTACTTTCATGCACATCAATTGTTTTATTTTAATAATCACAAATATATTACATTTTGTTTTCTCTGTTGTAATCATTACTTTCTTAAGTATAAATTGTTTTGTTTTATATCAACCACAAAGTAGTGAAATTGAGTACATTCTGTTCTCGGTAAGTGTATTCTGTTTACATAGAATGTCATGTGTCATGTAATTGATATTGTTGTCTTTTTAAATTTGACATATATGTGTGTCTTGACTTTTAGAAGTATTTCATTGTATTAAGTTTTTTAAGATAACATTAATGTACATGTAAATAATATGTCTATGAATAATAATAGCATATGTATATTTTCGTTGAAACGAGAAGAAATAAAGTGTAATAAAAGGAAATACCGGGAATTTGCGAATGGAATTTTCGTCGGACACCCTGTATATAAACTTAAATACAAATGTTGATATTGATAATAATGAAATATACAGAACATATTTAAAATTATTGACAGTTAACATTATGATTAATTGCAATAAATCAACATTGTTATAGTGCTACTCAACGTTATATTTAATAACCCTTATACAATGTTTTATGATATATGTAGGGCTTTACTTACATCGCCAATAGGCTAATGGAGGTATTATATTGGGTGTCAAACTAAATTGGTAAGTGTTAGGGTAAATTAACATGATAAACTTGCGTTAAAATAGATGTTTACTATATCGCTGTAATTCATCGAAACTATCCTATCTGCAAAACTATCCTATCTACACTGAAGATGCTATTGTACTTATGTACCACTAGTGCATGTTCTGATAAAATATTTTATTAATTATGATTATTAA
>JAUZND010005251.1:0-11290 GCA_034780555.1 Coelogynopora nodosa
CTCTCCCCCCCCCCCCCCCCCCCCCCAATTGTTTTCAATAAAAATGGTTCGATAGACAATAAAAAGAAGTAATAATAATTGTTTATAAATCTTTTTGTTATTCTATTTTATCTAAAAATTAGAGCAACAATGATTCGTTATTATTGTAAATACAAAAGTGAAACTCCAACTTAAAGAAGGTATTAATAAATTATATGTTCATGATATTATTATATAAACAAATAAATTTTAATTAGATATTTTTGAAATCTATTATATACTACTAATAGTAGTCAATTAACATCTTAAATGTAATTAATATTAATATATAATCTATTTATAAAATTTAAAGTATATTAAGTGTTAAAGTGACTTTTTTTAAATAAGGCTTCTCTTCTATATTTGTGTGGTTTTATCAAAAAAGTGGCATGTGATGCACTATTATATAAAATTAAAATAAAGTTAAAAAAATTATTATTGAAATTATTGTTATGTAATAAAATTGATAATAAATTGTTTGCACATACGTATATAAATGTTTGTTTACTTAGACAGTTTACTTATCATCCCCTATTTGATAATCCTAAAAGCACATCCTGCTACAGATATGTGGCATATTTACTTGTAATAATAACATATAGTTATTATATTAATGATATGGTAATAACACGGAGAGAAAGAGAAGATTTTGATGTATAAGACATTATCACCAACTGGTCTTAACTTAAATATGGGCAAAATTAGTTCATTTTAAGTAAATTTTTAATTCACAGCCCATGTAAAATTTCTTTATTATTGATCTCGTAATTTACTATAATTAATTTTTCCAGTATAAAATTATTACAAAATTAAATTTTAAATGGTATATTTTAATTAATTATTGTTTTTTTTGTTGTACATTTCATGTCCTGAAATGTCGACCAATATAAAACTTGTTTTCTCTTTTTAATTATATAAATATATATATATCAGTACTTCCACAAAAAGGTATTTATTTTGACCGGCTTTTTACAATCTATTTAACCATTTTCATTTAAAAAATGAGGGGAGATGCGTTTCTTGTTTTTACACATTGCACTGTTTATATTGATTTTATAGTTTAATAGGTATTTTATTGAGCATCAATTTGATTACTCCGTTTATTTTGTGTAATTTTAGATATTATTTCAAGGCTTCAGGTTAATGGCGTCTGAATTTTTAATATTCTAAGTGGATTCAAAGTTGTAGTTAACACATATATAGGACATATAAGACATATGTAGGACGTGTGACATATATCTACTATTGCAATTTTCTGTCACTTTCCTGTTCGTTCAGGTTAAATAAAATAGTCGTATGCTACGGTATAGACGGTTTAGTTGTATTTGTGTGTTTTTATACAATTATCTTTGTCCTAATCACAGACCTGCCAATCGTCCCGCTTTGGCGGGACAGTCCCCCTAGAGCAAGTATAAATGTTCCGCTTTTAGAATATATTACAGAAAATGTGTTGAAAAGTATCCGTTTTGCAACCTTTATTACGAAAATTCAAACAATCCTTTTAGCTGCATTCTTAGCTATGAATGCATTTGCCATACATGGCTGGAGACTATGCAAGCGTCCCGATTAGCATAATTTTTTGCACTTTATATTTAATCTCATACCTGCACATCCCCTCCATTGCTAAGACGTCTGTGTCTTTCGCTGCCACAGGTCGGAAGTCCACTCTACTCCTATTCAGTCATCACCGTGAATTCGGTCGGCGCAATGGCCAATATCCACGACAGAATGCCGGTAGGCCCTCAGTTTGACCGTTTCTATTTTTGACACCAACATCCACTGTATTAATCGATAAGTAGTAGGAGATCGGTTCGATAATACTCTAATATTGATTGTAAATAAATCTCGGGAATTCTTGCGTTTTCTAAACCCATTTCAGGCGATTTTGTCATCCGAGAAAGAAGTGGATGCCTGGCTGAACAGTAGAGACGTTCCTGCCTCTCAGGTAGGTCATAGCTGTAATTAAATATCTGTCTTCTTCTAGAGATACATAAATGGGCCCATATTGGCATTGTTACCAAATCCGCTTTTTCTATCAAATCTATCTGCTCTTCCCGTTTTGAAATTTCTGTTTTTCCCTTTTTTACCTCTCTGGTCCCAATCTTAGAAGCCTTCTTTGTCCCAGCCGTCTTCCTTCTGTTAAAAACCTTTATAATCTTTAATGCGAATATGTTTTGTTTGATTAATTGGTTTTTCACTATTTTGTTTCTATATGATATTTGAACAATTTTGTTAACGTTATTGTAATTGCTATCGTTTTTTTAATGTTTGTTTTTAATTTCCTGTTGATTCTTAAAATAATTATTATTATTAACATAAATATTAAAATTATATTTTTTTACACAATTTGGTTATATTTTGTTGTTGTGTGTCCGTGGTGTTTTATTTTAAATTTACAAATATTGGCAGTAGAGGTGGGGTCATGGTGAATTACGTGCTCCCCCACAAGATGAGTTTCTGACATTTGTGTATAATCAACATTTTCGAAATGTTCGCCGGGAATTTCGTCAAGATTCATTTAAATCAATACAATACGTAATTTTTTGTTGAATATTTGTCAGAGTGAGTTAATTTTTTACTCGCTTCACCGTCATGGTGTCACTACTTGTCATACATGTTGCGTAGTTGACAGAATGAGTAAAACAAACTTTAATCACTTCTCTGGTTTTTACTTTTGATGTTCAGGTAGACGTGTCACATTCTTGAAATCTTAGAGAACATAAATTGGAATTTTGGAGGTAGAGTGCGGACTCTATATGATGTAGTATAGTTTCTGAATTCAACATTCTTTTCAGTTTTGTTCTCTATTTAGACTGATCATTTAGCGACATAGATATTCTAGTAATAGTGCGTTATAGAGATAATGGAAAAAAATCTCAAATATTCTGACTTTGCTAATATTATCTTAAATACGACTAGCAATCCCAGGCAAAGTGATGATAATGGGTGGGACTGTTGCTCTCTCTGCAGGCTCTGAGGATGTGCATTCACCCCTGCAGCACCCTGGCCATGCACCCGGTGTCCACCGTTGTCAACAACACTCGCTACGATGTCAAGGAGTGCATTCTACCGCTGGCTGAATCGTGAGTAAATTATGTATAATATATGCATACATTTACTACTACTTCTTATTGCATGAGTAGTGTGGGAGATGTTTACGATAAAAATTGCTGAATATACTTTTTTCTTTATTGAATTGATTAGTGTGTTTTGTGCTTTGAAACAAGACAAAATGAAATCATACTATCACGCTCATCCACCTAATTGCATATCATCTTTATTTACCTATTATTTTACATAGGTAAAACAGGACGATTTTGTTTCAGCCACCATTTAAAAACTATTAATAATTATGAAATAATTATTAATTTACCTTTTAGCACTGTCGAAATTCTACCTGTGGGCTAATTTTTCTGTGTAGTATTTCTCGAGATATAAAGGTACAAAAAGGCATAGTATGAGTAAAAGTAGACTTTCCAAGTTTAGTTAATCTGTTTTTATAAAAAATCATTTTCTATACTCATGTATACTCATTATAGGGTTTGTGTATAATCCAATAGACATTGATATTCTATTTATATTTATTACATTAAATCAAATTATTATCTAAATATAATATGAATGTTATACATACTAATAAACAGAAAACTGGAAAGATATTAATTTTATAAAAATCACATTATTCAGTTTGTGTTTTACCAGGCAATTTTGTGCATAACATTTTATTTATAGAATTGTTTGGTCATTGAAGGACCTCACTGAGATCCTGAATATATATATATATATATTATATCTGTAGTGCCGACTAGGGAAAATTCCGCCCTGAAGCTTAATCATAAAATAAGTGCAGAAATTGTCAACGATATTAAAGATATTATGCATCTCAAACTATAACTGACTCTTTCTTCACTCACAGTAAATCAGTCCACTCAAAGTCGTCGAATCTGATGACCTCTTGGCTGACACAGAGACCGCCAACAACCCTGCACAACATCCTGACACCACATTCGAAGCGGAACCATGGCAACGACGAGGCAGCCACAACAGCAACAACAATATCAGCATCTGATGCTGTGAAGAGACTGAAATCAGACTGAGAGAGTGTCACTCCTTCTTTACAGTCCTCTGGAAGCGACCCTACTATGTATATGATTGAGTGTGGGGGTGGGGGGCTGGAGTAAATATCTCGCACATTTATTTTCATATGGTTGCCACCAAGTCGGGATTTCAGACAGAACTTCAAAAATTCGCGCTCCGTGCGATATATTGTGTTACATTTTCCGGATGACACTACATTTAGTCTTGATGCAACCTGGACTATATTATATAAACAAAGATGAAAGGATTTTCATACTACAAACTTGGTTTGTCGGCACAAAATTTGTATGGATTCGGGATTCGAAATTTTCGAGTAAGGTGGCAACACCGTGTTTTCATTATCCGAATAGTGCAAAACGTTGACATCGAACTGGACTTTTCAATTGCCGGCCAACTATCTGTCTTTAGCAGAGTTGCCTCGGGACTTTGTCGCAAAAAATGTTTACGTTAACAAATTTAGTTTAGTGGTCAACGTTTTATGTGACCCCCTCAATTGCTTGAAAAGTTATATTTAAATCAATTTAACTAAATCTAATTGTCCTGTCAAAATATCTAACATTCTTTAATAATGTTGTTATTAGTATATATATAAAAGTATGAAATATATTGCAAATGATGCCTATTCTGTCAATATCTTATATAGTTTTAAACAAATATTACTCTTTGTCAATTGCTAAATACTACTTGGACATTATGATGTGGCTTACTTTAAATATTTTTCATCAAATGTAGTCAGAGGAAAGTATATACATCAAAAAGTATCTAAAAATTTGTAATTTTGACAACTGTGTTAAAGTGGGAAAGTGTGTTATATTATTGATCGCTTTCATTTAATTCAGCGAACTTTTCATTTGTTTAGAGTATGTCATGTTGTTGTAAACTTTCGAGTCTATTTATGCCAGATATTGCTTGTGTGTTTGTTTCAAATACTTTTTGTAAATAATGTACATTCTCTTTTCTTCAATACTATTAATTTGCAGCTTTATATTATATAAAATTCCATTTAGAACTGTCTTTTTAATTTACAGAACTTATCTATATTTCCAGTTATTCTTGCTATTTACTATGTCTGAACCATTTGAGCTTCCTTTCTTTCATTTGTTAATTAATGTTGGCTTAAATAAGTATAATAACAATAGATTCTTAAGCATTTTATTTGAGAAATTGTTGGTTTTAAATTTAATTTAAGAATTGGCGCGTCTCTAACAATTTATATAATTCCAGAACTGAGTGAATAAATTTTATTCATTAAGTAAATTCAGGTGCGCATTAAAGGGGGAATTCATAACATGATTGATTGTATTTTTGCAGAACTCAATTCTATAAAATACAATTGAAAGTAAAATTATGTATTTTACAATGCGATGAATATTGTTTAACAGATATTCACAAATAGCTAATAAAAATAAGTGAAAGCTTCAATTACATATATTTCAGATAACTTCCTTGAGCACCATAACATTTAATAAGGTTATCCGAAATATATGTATAATTGAAGTTTACTAAGCCAAGAAGGGTTCAGAAATTAGTTGAGAAAATTAGAGAGAATCGTTGGTTCAAGGAGGCATCGTTCGTTGAAAACGTAAAAAACGAGGATAGTGGAAGAAAGGATCTGAGAGGATGTCGATCAAGTTTAATATATTAATATTTACGAGTTATGTGCATATGACAAAAAATATAGATGTCATGAAGCTTTATCGATAATACTTTACATAAGTGAAAAATATATTTAGAGTTATTCTTGCTGTAATTTCAGTGTTTTGAAATATTTTATTGTTTAAAAAGGTTGCAATAATGACAGATTTTGCAAATAGGTAGGAATATTTAAAAACCTGGTCCTGATTTGTGCTTGCGCATTCATTATATTTTACTTGTGACATATAAGATTTGTAGGTACATATTATTGTTGTGGTTTATTTAAAAAAGCTGTTCTTTTGGCTTTAATGTAAACAACTCAGTCGTTAAAAGTATAAAAAAGTAAACCATTGTTTGAAGTAAATCATCTATTATCATGTTGCATTATAAGAAACATTTGAAATAATGTTTAATGTGCATGTGAGTGCAAGGTGCATGTTATTTTATGTATTTTTTATAATGTTTTGTTTAAGGTTCTATTTCTTATTTAAAAAGGCTATGTTTTTTATTTGAATGTAAAACAATAGCACCGAAATAAAATTACTCAATAAAAAATTGTTGAAACAAAATATTGAAATAACAAAATAGATTTTCAGAATTTAATTAAAATTATAAAATGCATCTGTTTGTAGCAATTGGGTTATTCCCAGTAAAAATTTCATATATAAAGAAGCTTTATAGTTAACTTTTTATCATTGAAATTTGTCTTGACAATGAAAACGTTTACACTAGCTACCCTTTCTCTGCTACTTGTGGCAGTCATCTGCAATGGTAAGTGAATGTGTTTGTTATTAGCATAAAGATATATGTATATAGATTTGTTTTAAAGTTAAGCCCGCTTTCACATTTAACATAATTACTGTTGTAAGAATAATTGTGTTGTTTAAAGCTATCTGGAAAATGCAAATGCGCCTGTGTTTTAGTTTTAAAAAAGCGGAACAAATGTGATTTAAAAAAGTATTTTATTGTGCACCGTGTGATATATATTTAATCAAATTAGGACATTTCACTACCCGACCAATTTTGAAATGTTGTCAATTTGAGTCATTTTAATACTTTATGCAAAAAATAAAGCCAATTTTAAAATGCTGACATGACTTTCCAACTAAATTTACTTCAAACTAACATTGAATATATAGATGAATATTGATAGACACAGTAATCGATAGGTAAATAAGTCTGTAGACCGGTTTCGGGGTATTTGCTCCACATCAGTACAGAGTAGGGGATGTGGGAGCCCAGCAATCTGTGAGCGAACCCACCTACCACTAGGCCACATCCTCGCTTGTCAACTACCCTGTCTAACTTGTAATATGAGCCCTTCACCGCAGTTGCGCAAGATAAATATATTTTTTTAAATCTACAGATAAATAAGACTTGATACTATAAGAAGCGAACTTCTAAATGGTATATGGCGAGATTCAGCCTGGCTCTGGCTAAGAAATAATGCAAGTAGAATTCTCCATGAGGCCCTACGATAATGTATGCCCTCATATTACAAGTTAGACACGGTAGTTGACAGGCGAGGATGTGGTCTAGTGGTAGGTGGGTTCGGTCACAGTTTGCTGGTTTGCATGTTCTATTCTTACTCTGTACTGATGAGGGGCAATTACCCCGAAACTGGTCTGCAGATAGATTTAACTGTAGATTACTGTGTCTATCAAAATTCATTAATACATTATCGTAGCGCCACATGGAGAATTCTACTTGTACCATTAAATAGTTATACCATTTGTGGTAATTTCAGTCCATAAAAGTTGTTTATGTAAATGTCTATACAATTAACCAAATTCTATACCAACCCCCCTTCAAACATTTTCTGACTAACATCTCCAAATTCAAATAATAGATTTAAGTTATTTATTCCATCATTAAAAATCTGATATTAATATTGGAAATTTATCACAAAGGTATTTAAAAAATAAGTTTAAAAAATAAAAGAACAATAAAAATCATGTAGAATAATATGGTTGAGTTTAGTAATGTAAATAGGTAGGAATATACAACACAATAAATCCTCAGTCACTTTAATTTTTCTAATTTTTACCTAGCTATATTTAATATATTGAATAAATAAACGTAAGCAGCATTTATCAGTTACTTGTTTATTTATTCAAAATATCAACTTATTTCTTGATGTTTTGAACCCTTAATTGAGTTCGAAAAAAAACAGCCGATTGAAATAATATTGTTATGGTTATAGTGTTAATGAAATTTTCCATCAACTTAGTAATTAAATAACTCTATCCCAAACATGTGCATTGATATTAATGTATTATATTATATATCACACTATGTAAAGACTTTTTATCCTCATAATATACATATAATATGAAATTAAACCCTATATATTTGTTATTTTAAATTGAAATACGAAGACTAGATATAAATTAAAGTACTAATATCTACGAAAACATTTTATAATGATTTATATAAGTAGGTACAATATATATAACATACTTCAATAATTATTGTTCTAAACGTTTTGCTTTACATTTTTTAATTTAGTTTGCGGAGAATTGCGCCCAGGAAGAGAATTACGACCGGGTAGAGAATTACGACCGGGTAGAGAATTACGACCGGGTAGAGAATTACGACCGGGTAGAGAATTGCGACCAGGACGAGAATTGCGACCAGGACGAGAATTGCGACCAGGACGAGAATTGCGACCAGGACGAGAATTACGACCGGGTAGAGAATTGCGACCAGGACGAGAATTAAGACCAGGACGAGAATTGCGACCAGGACGAGAATTACGACCAGGACGAGAATTGCGACCAGGACGAGAATTACGACCAGGAAGAGACATCTAGCTCCACCAAATCTCTGACAATGATGGATTCTATTCTGCCTTTTCAATTTACAGTCTAGAACATTTAATTACTTTTCATGGTTTGCAGAAAAATACCATTATCATTTATAGTAAATATTTAATAATGTAGACTATTTTTTACCACGAGGCAGTCATTATATGATTAAATAAATATCTATTAATATCCTATAACTAATGCTTGTATATTTTAATATAGTAAGGGATATATAATGGAAAATACAGAAAATCCAAATTAGTATAAAAATGTGCGTATTGTAACTCCAATATATAATGTGGTTAACAGAATAATACGAGGTGATAAATATTTGAAATTAAAATATCGGGATGGTTATATAGAGTATCGAATTTTTAATAAATATCATGAATTTATTTTATTGAATAATTGTATATAACAATGTTAATGAATAATATTATTAATATACACATATCTATATTTTTTAATATGTTAGAAAATGCTATATTTTTGTTTCTAAACCATTTCAGACCATTTTAATCAATAAATCGTAAATAAATATAACAAATATGAACTGAGTTCACTAAAATTGAAGTTAGTCCTAAGTGCAATATAAAATTAATATAATTAATCTATACGTTACTTTACTAACATAAGTTGTCTTGAAATATACATTTGATATCTACAATAGTATTATGAAGTCGCTTTTTAGTGATCTTCATTTACAATGAATTGCATATTTGACAATTGGTACATGAAACTCCTCAAACTAAACATTATCTTAGCAGAATTTGTCAATAATAGCGAGAAATATTTATTATAGTTATCAAATAATTTTTTCATTAAAATATCTTAACGTATTAATTATGTTTCAGGGTGACTTCAAAGTAACTATTATATGCGATTCTTAGAAACGAGTTTTTTAATTATTAAAAAATTGATGTTATTAATTTTAAAATATAATAAAACACTGAATTCTTAGACGATACGCGATAGTAGTGTGACATTTATATGTTTTATGTTCTTGTGACAACCAAAGAAAACGATCGATATGGCAGATTGAGTAAACTTAGATATCTGTGCAGATGTGAACTGTACAAAAATCTTGATTTAAATAATTTAATTTATTTAAAATAGGTTCTATTTGACAGAAGTACATAGTTGGAATAGGTACTCTTAGATTCTCCTTAATGAGATAATTCATTGGAAAAATGTGTCACATGCGAACTTGGTATACAATATCCCCTCATAATATTTAATATGAAATTAATCCCTATATATTTGTTATTTTAAATTGAAATACGAAGACTAGATATAAATTAAAGTACTAATATCTACGTAAACATTTCATAATTATTTATATAACCAGGTATATATAACATAGTTTAAAAGAACCGATATATTATAATGATACAAACACAAAGCTGGTACAAACAGGCAGCATGATGGCATGGTGGGTGCGCCTTCTCAGTGCAAACTATTCCTGGCACTGGTTGGATCTATTCTATTACTTTTACAAGAAGCTAGGATTAACTTGTTTTAGTAAGTCTTCTTGCAATCTTTAACATTCAGAGTTTGTCTGGTGATAAGATTGATTTTTGTCTTTTTGACCTACCATTGAAATAAGTAATTAATAAATGATTTCGGTGTGTTTATTTACACGTTTGACCTAGCCCAATAGGAATCTTCTTTTCGTATCAATGAATGTTATTTCATTTGAGTCTGTTTACAATTTTTTTCTTGAATCTTTTGTCTGAGAAATCTAGTTCATTATGTTTTATACAGTAAATCTCTATATTGTCCCTCTTGTATTTCCTTATGTGTTACATAGAGTAGGTTCGGGAACTCACCAGCGTTAATTTTGTTAATTTCATTGATACAAAGATATTACAAAATATTGTTATTAAGTTATTAATATGTTTTGTCATAAAAAACAAATTGAAATATATATTTTAGTGTGGCAAGAAATTACATATGAACATAGGGCTTGTTGAAAAAAATACTTGGATTTTTTTGCAATATTTGTGTGTCTTATATTAGAGAATAATAGATACACTATAACTAATCATATTTATATATATTTAGATAGATTATAACAATTGGTAACTTGTTAGTGATTTGAAACTTAATCACAAAAGACGTATTAATACAACCATATAAATAAACACAATAAGATTCTTATTATAAGATGAAAATATATCAAACTTAATAACATTCTTATTAATTTGTATACTTACTAAAAAATATATTTTCTTATAAGAATCTAGAAACCTATTTTTTTTTAAATATTTTAAACTATAATATATATATATATATATATACATGCAAATAACCTTCTTGGCATACTAACGAATGTTAAACATTTGGAAAAATTAGTATAGCTAACGTTTACGTTATAAAAATAAAGTTAAATTAACATTATAATTGAAATGTACATTTGAAAATATTAACAAACATTTTATAGACGTCACATAGCATAACATTTTAATTTATTATATATATATAAGTTAAATTAACATTTTATAAACGTTATATTAACATTTGATAAACGTTATATATACACATTTTTTAAACGTTATAGAAAATATATATACCTAAAGAATTATTACACCGGGAGAATAGCAGGCAATAAAAATATGACTTACTAAGTATAAATATGAAAAGTATAAACCATGAAAGGTACTCACTGCTGGCCACTGTGTTTGTGGACAGAATAAAATGCGCGATGTTTACACCGAGACAATCTCCACCGA
>JAUZND010005252.1:0-11290 GCA_034780555.1 Coelogynopora nodosa
GGCTTTTTGAATAATACTTGTCAAGTCAACAATAAGATCGCGGGTGCCTCTACCTTGACGAAAACCAGCTTGAACATTGAGGCCAAATTCGGATTTTTGTGTATTTTTAATGTATTTGTAATTAGAGTTTAAATTCTTTTGAACAAACCATTCAATACTTTTTAAAAATTGGTTACATAAAAAACACAGTTAATCGGTTATGCTTCATGATATAACATCACAGTAAAATGTATGATCTTGAAAACCTTACGACTAATTCCATTTTCATTTTTAATGTATAGATTTATTATGCAATTAACTGTTAATATATTTTTTTTAAATGTTGTTAAGTTTTTATGTTGCATTTAAGGGAGAAAATTCTATTGAACTAAATGGAAATTTATATTATATTGACATGATGTGGTAAACTAACTTAATATGATTTTTTTTCGATGCACTCTCCATTTTTTATTGTATTAAATGGATAACAAATTCGATCATTTATGACAACAGAAAACGGAAGTTTAGCAGTTACTAGTAGTGACATATTTTCTAAATTTGCAACAACAAATCATACGGCAATACCGGGGCAAAAAGTGATCATTTTAACTATTTCTTAATTTTCAAGATGTATATCTCTGCTTTATGCTCCCAGTATCTAAAATGTATACAAACAAATGCAAAGGCTAATCATGTTATGAGTGGGTAATATATTAACTTTGTATGAATAAATACTGTTGATTCTTACTTTGAAAAAAAAACTCTCTATTTTGTGGATTATGTTTTTAATTTTACGATAAAATTGTTTTAAAAATAATGCTGCTAAAAATATTGATTATAAAAATAATTGTTATAATATAATGGCTGACGTGGTATGGGTGTTTTAAATATAGCATATTGTAAAAAACACATTGAAAAATATTTTTTTAACGTTTTGTATATAGTTTCGGATAACAGCTTCAATTTTTAATTTGTTATGTACCTAATAAACAATGTTTAAGAATACATATTACATATTATATTATAAAATATACACGATATACTATTCACAAAAAGTAAAGAAAAGAAAAAAACTACAAACAAAATAGACATTTAATAACTTTACAAAACATATAGTAGACTTGGAATTGATAATACACTGACTTTTTTAACAGAAATTAAATCGATAAGTTGCATGATAATTTTAAATAAAATGAAATACACATTAAATCAAATTATTTAGGATAAATCCTTTAATTTTTAACGTCGAATAAATCAGTTCACATCTAAAGGAAGTATTTTGCTAAGATATTATTAATGAAATGATTGATTTTAAATTTTCATTCTCAATATGACAGCACGGATGTCCTCCGAAGATGTATCGAACTTCCAACTCTTCATCAATCTTCTGATTTCAAGGTGGGTATACATACAATAGGTGTTTTCCCTCAGCAATTGTATATACTAGTACCAAACTATACATGAGTTACTACATAGTACATAGGTATGTGATCATTTGTTTAGATACATTTAAATAATAACAAAAGCACTGTTATGTTTTGTTTTATTAATTAAGATAAGGTGAATTATACAATTTTATAATATACGTGTTGTATTGTTTAATTTAATTGCGATCCTTTCTTAATTTATTGAATTCTCTTATATCTTTTTTTTATAAATGTTTAATCTTTGTTACATTCTGAAATTATAACGGTTAGAGTTAGAAACCAAAAGTCAAGTGTCATTAACTATTTTATGATGCATGACTTAGATTCAGATTTTAATTTTTTCTTTACATTAAACTTTGTTAGTTTTATATTATCAGATAATGATTGTATTTTTGTCGAATACTATATTCGTATAGACCATTAGTGTACAAAATATGTAAGAATTTTTTCATGAAATGTATTCAAATACAGTCTATGATCTCACATAATGCTGTACATATTTTTCACAAACCAATAGTTAATTTGAAATCATTTTAAATAACGAAATATAATATATATTTTTAACCGTGTATTATTGTCTCCTTTTAAAGCAATACTTTTAGCCAAACATCGCTGAATTAACAGTTGTTGGAAGAACTCTCTGAATCTACATTCTGGCAAAACTAGGCGCCAAAAGGAGGATAGAAGTTGTCGAGACGAAAGTGAAGAGGCTGAACACGATCAGGCAAAACCGATCGATTACCCGCGCGGCGAACTTCCACTCCTTCGCCACCACAATCTCCAACTCGTTCTCGCGTATCTTGGCCGTGATGAGGCGCAGTTCCTGGATAATGGCCGTCAGCTCCTGCTGCGTACTGCAGAGAGCAGTCGCCGTAGGGGGCCGCTTGTTCCCGGGGGTTTGCCTGGAGCCGATGCCATCGGGGGTGTCTCCGGTGCAGTCGCTGTCTGGACCACATGTGAACATGGAGAGGGGGGGGGGGGCGGCAGTAACATGGCGCTGAGGTATATGAAATTATAAAACCGGGTCTTGTGGAGGGATAGGAAAGGGGAGTTGTCAGCACATATGAGCAGTTATTTGTTATTTAGGGGGGCAACAAGATATTGACTCTCTTTTCTGTCACCTTTTTATCATGACTATCCCTTTTTGTCAATCTTTTACGTATCTTCTCTTTTTATGATTTTTTTCTATTTTTTTAGATTGGGGAGAATATATCCTTATTGTTTCCTTATCTTGTTTAGGTATGATTGTTAACAACAAAAACTTATTTATTATTATATATAAATATGGCAAATATATCTAATTGATTTGATTGTACAACAATTTCGCTACATATTTAATAAAATAATATGGCAAATCTATTTTTGTTTATTCAATATCAAACTTAGAAGATTAAAGTACAGAGTTTATCGGTTTCTTAATATGATCAAGAAATATTTTTTAACTGCGTTAAGGTTTTCAAGCTTTACTTGTATTTTGAAATTGGTCAACACATAAGTATTTTTTGAAGAGTTTGATTTTATCTTTAATGAATAATCAATTTTATTTATAATAATTTTCATCATTAAAATTTAATTATTTGTTTGTATTGTAAAATACACAAGTTTAATTTTATTGTGAATACGATAATTATTGTAATTAAAAAATGTATTTGTTTTTTTAATTTTCATTAACATGAACGTGTATATTTTTATTTCACTGTGTATACATTTGTTATTTACCAAATCAGACAATTGTATATAATCTGTGAAATAATTAACGTTAGTTATAATATACTATCCTAAATAATTGTTTTAGCATGATATATATAATTGTTTTCAATTTCATTTAGCTGCAAGATTCTATTAATTAAATATATATATGTAAAGGTTTAAAAAAAGTGATATTTAAACAACTATAATTGACATTCATTTTGAAAAATTCAAAATCTTATAAAATGCATCTATTTTTAATTTTATTTTACGCACAAACAGTTTTAATATTTTTTTACATTTATTTAAATAATTTCAGATTATTTAATTCGACCGTTTCATAAAAACTATTTCTATACATTTTTTAATGTATTCCATTTTGTAAATTGCGCTTTAAAAAAGTTGCTTATTATTTAAAATTCGTTTTATATTAAAGTTTTAAATATTTTGATGTGAAAAATACATAAAGATGCTGATATTTCCTTAAATCAAATTATATATTTTTCTCACATTTTATGAAGAACTTTGCCTCTATCATTAAAATGGACAATACATAAAGTATGTGACAAGGTTTATGTTGAGTGAGAGATTTTCTCCAGGGAAACTATATATATACCAGGTGATATATATACCTATACATTAATATCGGTAAATAACATTATTTAGTATTGTTTTTATTGCTGCGATCTAATAGACACAGACGGGGAGAGAGTAAGTGAGATCTCGAAAGAGATAGCCTACTGAGAGAGAGAAAGATAGAAGAGAATAAAAAGAGGGCGACGTAGATACTCAGGAGAGGGAGACAAAATGCAGAGAAAAGGAATTGTTATTTATTTATGTCGTGTATTTTCTCTTTGTTTTAATGCTTAAACAACTTTACACTTACAATTTTAATTAAATAATTACTCGGGTGGGGGTACCTGAAACAGTTTTTAAAGTTTTTCGACGTCGGTAGGATGGAATTCCTGCATAATTGAGAACCTGTTCGTTGCTGACGAAATGATCGTAGCATGGTGACTCCACAACGGAGTTCGCTAATTTGACAACGCGGAAGTTGTCGTCAATGTGAAAGGCGTTTTCCAGCAGACCTCTCGACAGACCACCACATCCTCCCCTCGTAGCAGTTGAAAGACCTTCAGTACTCTGCAAATAGTATATATATGTAGTTGTAAATAACTGGTACATGGTCAAACATTGTAATCAAATAGTAAACTAGGGATGTCAACATTATTTTCCTTCAACAGTACAAATGAAATAAGTAAAAAACTAAATTAAAAAATACTTGAACATACATATATATCTCGTTTGTAAACACATTTAATTCATGAGCGAATATAATTATAATCTCCGCAAATATAAATGAAAAACAAACACATCTTGAAGTCTCGTATATTATACAGGAGGAGGAAGGATACCAATTGCATGATTTGTAATACATAGTCGCCGCGATTTGTTATGGGGTAGAATTTCTCACCACGTATTGGTACTGTGAGCATTGTTCAATTTGCGAATAAAAATTTTGCATACGAATTTTCAACGAAGAAAAGGCGGTCTTGATGCCTTTAATATGTACTTTGATAATGTAATATGTGCAGTATACTGCTTATCTTATATTATGCATACTTCAATAATGCAGTAGGCTATGGCAGACAATTAAGCTGTTTACACAAATACAGCACAATGTTTTTCATTTGAGCATGATTCGAACTCAGGAGTGTGCTATTACTGGACCCTTTCCTCGTCTTATAAAGCAATCTTCATTTGTAATATTTTTATCGAATTTCTTTCAAATTATTGTAAAATGTTTATTAAATACGTGAAAGAAAACAACAAATTAAAAAAACTTAAAAGGAATGTGAAAAGTAATATGAAATACAAAATGTCATTTAAACATGAAATATTTAATATAAATGTAAATATTATTAAATTACATACCTTTGCGTATCTATTTACCAATGAATAGAGTTAATATTATAATATATTATGGTCATCCATATTATCAGTATTTTTTTATTTAAAAAGGTGTCATTTAATAGTTACACATTTTACATATACTACAAAATATATATACATTTGATAAAATATTGAAACGCTAACTACATCTTCAAAATGATGTCAAGAAATTTGAGCATCTTGAAATGTGCTTATGTTTTCAGATAATAAGTAAAATGAAGAAAACTCTAATAAGCAATATAAAAATGAGACTATGTTTGAAAAAATATAATCTTCTACTTTTACAAATAATGTATTTACCTAAATTATTATGTGAATTATTCCAAAAAATATTTTTTTTAACATTTGAAAGATACCAATTATTCAACTAAAATAGGAACTTGATAATATTAAATAATTCAATACAATAAATATTTTAGTAAATACATAATATATAAAAAATTACGTAAATATCTATCTTAAATAATATACATTATTGATTATACTTGTAGATTTAAAATTATGGGTGAAATATAAAACAGAGGTCTATTTACATAATATGCAAAAACTGAAAGCAATTGTAAATCTTTATTATGTCCTACTCATTATTGATTCCATCAAGTGTTATCAATTAAAAAGGACAAACTATAGTTTTATTTTTTTGCAAGTTCAACGTTATCAATTAGTATTATAATCAATACATGTGGATATACCTGTGTAGGATGGAATGGTTGCTCTTCCGAGATATGACACTCTGAATCACAGTGTCGTGGCTATTCCTCTTATAATTTAATCATACGAGTAGTTATAATTGCTTTTAGTTTTTCTGTAAAATACTACTCGTGTCAATATAACAGTTTTACATTTAAGCTACAACTTCAAATCGATTAATTAATATTTATAATTACCTATATTATATATTTATATAGATCACTTCATAATCATTATTATTGCATTAAGGTATATAATATATCATCAAATCTATGTTTTATTTTACTGTTTTATTATGATTTAAATGTTTTTCAAGAATTGAATTGATATAATTAACAAAAATTTGTTAAATGTTAATATTTCTTGTCTTGACGAAGACATCACGAAGTCTAATTAAATTGAGTCAAATATGTATTGCTTTATGACAATGCAATTTATTCAATAATTTAACAAATATTCATCAGCTAAAACCATAATCTGCTTCATATAATGTGGAAAACAAACAACACAATACCTTTTTGGCAACCCCACAGAAAAGATTTTTCATATCTTATAAATCTCAAAGTTTATTTTATTAGAAAATAATTATACATATTTAAATTATTAAATTAATGTTTTTACCTTGGGTGAAGGGCGAGAGGTAACAGTAGATTTATTTGTGAGGATGTGAGCAGGCATTTGCAAGTGACTATCAACTCCATGTTGTATTGTGGGTGAGGTTGCCATTTTCGGACTTCCAAAGGTGTTGTGTCTGTTGATGACGTGTTCACTAATGGATAACGGTGGCTTCATGCGCAGTAGTTGTGCCATCCAAGTATTTATGAATTTTGTGATCTGAAATTTAGATTTCGGATATTCAGAAAAATATTGTGATACCTTTAAAATATGAGTACAGTTTTGATTTGCTTACATTACATTATTTTATATTAAAAAATCTGAATTTAGAAATTTTCTTTTTATTAATTAAACAATTAGTTTAAATTGTTGCATGATTATGTGTAATATTGAATATAACTGACTGATCGTTATGGTAGTAATTTATAAATTTGAATTTGACACATAAGTTACTATTTCGAATACCATCTACAATATATTCTATATTTCTAAAATAGTTACGATAACTAAAATTACTACAAATATTTAAATGAATAGTTACAAAGGCACCATTCGTTTTCTATATATTAGAAAACGATAACAAACCAATATTACCAATTAGATGATAAAACGTTTGAAGTTTTTTTGTTACAATTGTTTATAAAAAAAAAAGTTGAAATGCATTATTATGTCAGTTGGTTGCCATTATAGTCATGAGGAGCTTACACGACATTTGAAACATAACACAAATGAAAAAACTATTATATAAAATATCGTCAATAAGATTTTCAAATATGATTCAGATTGATAGTCCAACATCTTTTGACATTACTGTTTAACTATGTGCTAATATAATCAACTCAGTAAATCTACGCTATTGTTGTGGAATAATGTTAGAGAATGCTCTGGCTTCTTTGCCCAGTGCAGTATTCATTTCATAATAATTTAAAATACAGTAATCGTCAATTTATATACGTACTGGGTCATGTTGGAAAGAAGTTTTTCATTTATCGGCAAATCAATTGATATATGTTGTATTATATTATATTTCCGTCAAACATTAAGGATCTTAACTACATAGAAAATATAATTATTGCCGAATTTTGAACTATACACGGAACAATTCAAACAATCACCAACTATGAGTTATAATCACTCACCCAGAAGGGTACTGGTTCCAATGCCGCATCTCGATGATGGAAGTTGAGTACAAGAACTGTGAACACCACCGACGTTGAGCACATGATCATAATGCAGGAGAAATATATCCCTGCAAATGGAGTGGAAACCGAGCAGTGTATACAATAATAATAATAATACATACATATGTGGTAAACGTCTGTTTTGAGAAATATATATATACATATATTATTATAGATTTTCTGAGTAAAGTGAAATCTCCAAATGAATTCTGCCTTATGTTTACTTATAAAAACCCACTAAAAGATTTTAAAATAATACTTTTAAGACTTGAAATTGTGTGTGTGTATCAAAAGGTGTTTTAGGCTAGAACTTTGAACCTTGAAAACGTTGTCTAAAATAAGTTGTTTGGCGTTTACTGATAAATTATTTTAAAAAAGGCTAAAACTAATTTCTACTCTTTATCCACACAATCTACTGCATTATAATTATCACATCGTTGTTACTAAATATACATATAATTAAGCATCTGATTATAAAACTGTTAACATACTACATAATATGCTAAATGGATCAAGTTGACCCCCCTCCACTACTCCGGCTAAACTAAGTTTCCCAAAGCGTGTATTGCTGCTATAAGTTGACGTTGAACATCATATATGTAATATGTAACATCTGTGAAAGAATATATTGGAATGTAACATGTATATTAGAATACATAGATATGGATTTCTTTATTTTTTTATCATTCCTAGATGTACAATCAACATAATCCTGGTTATGAAAAGGATGAGTCATACATTGGTTTTGCGAGGAAAACCAAAGATAGATAAATATTTTAGCAGTTAAGCGCATCCTAAATAGAATAATTATGTTGAAACTTAATGTATTTAAATTTTTCTTAATAAAATAAGTTCTTTATTTAAAAATAGTATTAATAAAAGTAAAATTTTACAACGATTTCAATAATACAACAAAAAAATTGATCTAATGAACTAATTATGAATGAAATAATTAAAAATTGCTTTAAAGAAGGCCTACTTAGGCTGTCCACAAATGCAATAACAATTATTTTGCCTCGCACATCCAAGTGAGTTATATTTTCCAACAACCGCTGCGAGGCACATATTGTATATTTAGGTATAAATATGATATACAAAAAATCGGTTATTGTAGACTATAGATAGATTACATATTATGATAGAATGTAGAATATATATAATATAATGTAAAATATGTATCATTGAATGTAGATTACATTATATGCATAAAAACTTAATATTTCCTAAATAAATGCAGCATAATTGTTACCAAATCACTTCTAAGGGTATCAATCTCAACTATCATACACTTAATAAATGTACAGTTTGATTATAGCTTTTTTTTCTGTTAATATCAAGATGAAAATCACTTATATTTTGTTTTTGAGTAGTATAGTGAAACAAATAATATGTAACGTAACAATGCAATTCAAAATACAATTTGTAAACAGTTTAAACTAAAATAAACATACAACAAAACGATCAAGCAAACGCAACCGAATTTTCGTATCTAGAGATCCAAAACTAAGTATATTGTTTATTCATTATATTATTAAGATATTTTATTATATAAAAATTAGAATGCTCGACATCTGCTAAGGAACATTCAAAACTAAATTGTAATGAATTTTGTTAAACCGATTGTTTAGTATATAATTGTTCTAATTTATATAAATTACAATACTCTATACAATAGAACGTATAATAGATACAAATTAGTTGGATTAACATTCGACTATAATCATTAAACAAATGTGTATTAATTAAATGTAAATTAAAATCAACAGGTTTGTATTAACACTGTACTTCAGGCCTGTTTTATAAAGTACAAGCTATTTTTGGAATTCAAACATGTTTTAAATTAATAATTGCTTGATAAAAAATTGAGTAATTTCATGACATAGCATTCAAAATATAAATTAGTTGCCAAATATTTCCTATAATGAACATAAAATCACTAAACACACAATTTGTTTTGTGTTTTAAATGGCTGAACAAAAAGTCGCCCTTAAGTTTCCAGAGAGAATTTAAATTACACTTTTTCTGTTAAAAAAAATCTTCCTGAAAAATCCCAGCTCTTTAGAGTTCAGTGGTGCGATGTTTATAACTGCAAGTTTTACGTTTGATATGTGCCGACATTTGGCAATAAAATCAAAAGAAATGATAAAACTCTTTGTAGTTGTAAATCGATTAATTAAGAAATATATAATTAAATCCGAAGAATCTGTTTAAAAAACTGTAAGAATAAAAAAGAAGTTGTAATATTGCATTGAAGTAAGCCACAATTACAGAGAAACGGTATTTTAATTTCATTAATGCGTTTTTACATTTTTGATCGGTGTCTAGATTATCCCTTTAAGTGTAGGCCTACCAGGAATATTTGGCTACATATTATACAGAGAAACCATAGAAATCGATAAAAGGATAAAATAGACAATCCTATCCATTTCCATGAGCTATGAGAGAAACTTACCAATTAAGGGTACAGCACCAGATGTCTGAGGCATCGCGTCGGCTACCAGTAAGAGAAACATTGTCAATGATAACAATATAGTGACGCCTGAAAACAAAAATAGATGTTTGTTAGAGTTTGTGTTGATGTATAATATATTAAATTAAGATTGACAATTGTATACTCCTGGTCTGCAGGTCGCGAAATTAAATTGTTAAATCCTAAGATACAGTTCGTGTTAATTATTGTGACTTATCAAAATTGAAAGTTCATAATGTTTTCTTTTTATAAAGCAGAATAGACCTGCAAACGGTGGAAGGATAAAAAGTTAAGCCATTTTTGTTTAATGATCCGAAGGGGAAAAGTTTACATTCACGTGTTCCGTCATTTGGCAATAATGCGCTTTATATTATATCTGTGTGTTTTAAAAGATTTTAAAAATGTTATCGTGGATACTCGATACAACTGACGATGTCAGAATGTTACCTTTATTATATTTTTATATATTGTCCCGCATCTTTTGAAATACTTCCATGGGGCAATTTCCAAATGAGTTGCGTATATTTTTACCTAATAACACTTGATATTTATTTTGAAAGATTTTCATTACATTTTGTTTGTATTCATTTCGATGGGCAAAATGTTTTGACGTCATTCTCAGTTACTCAAAATGACTGGTAAAACCAAAATAAAAATTTATTAAAAAACGCTTTTGATAATTTTTTAATTAATTTAATATTAATAGCTCGAAACAGGTAGCGCGTTGTCTTTTTTATGATGTTTCTTTTCTTATTTTAGAAAGAAAAATCCACTAAATATAGAACTAATTTTATCACACAATCAAATCAATAATATTTTTAAAATTAAAAAAAATTTAAAAAATTATATTGTAAAAAACAATTTCTTTCGTCAAATACGCTGAATATTGTATGTTATGTCACGATTATCTATTTAAAAAATGAAAGTGAATTGTATCGTTATATTTGATCAGCAGATGTTGTTACCAAATATAGTCATCAATAAAGGATCTAAAACTGTTGGAATTGTTCAGTATTCAGTAAAATGTAACGAATATAATAGTTACTTTTACAATCGAAATATAAATAGCCAAATATTGAAAAAACTCAAATTGAAAACATGTTATATTTGTTTTAAAAATTATGACATTTATAAATTAAAATGATTTCTAGAACTGAACAAATTGTCATTTTAATACACCCTACCTTATTTAAAATAAAATAAATAACTTTATTATCTAATCCTACGGCAGTGGGATTGTTAGCTCAATGTTCTAAAAATAGAACACAGCGTCAACCTACAGCAGG
>JAUZND010005253.1:0-11290 GCA_034780555.1 Coelogynopora nodosa
TAAAGCGACGTCTCTTGTCCAAGACAATCACCACAAAAAATGAAATTATTCAAGCAGTGATTCACGCCTGGCATCGCTATGCGGCTGTGGAGCGTTTTCTCTAGAGCCGCATCGCGATGCCCCATAGGATGGCCGTAGTTATTAAGTTCAGAGGTATTCCCACGAAGTACTAGGTAATTGACATGAACTAGTATGTATGTTATTTGACTTTTATATGTATGTACATTATGTTTATCTAATTATTCAAATATGTGTAAATCAAAAAATATGTGTAAATATATGCTACCTTAGATTCATTCAAATAAACGTTGATTTTTTGTGATAATCTATAAAAAAAATTATTCTTTTATAGTTTTTGGTGTTTGTTTGTAATATTTTGGCGCCCACTGTATATCCGAAACTTAAAGCCGAATTTCAAAATGCAATACTTAATTTTGAAAAAATTAATAATACATAATTTACAGTGTTATATGTATTGTAAGTAACTTGTAAATCACTTTTAAGTAACTTCTATATATGTTAACATATTACATTTAAAGATAATGACATTTATAATAATTAGCTAGTCAGTTTTCAATTTTTTCAAATAGTCTAAATAGCTTTGCGCAGAAGAAATTTTGTAAATGAATTATAATATACAAAAATATCTATAAAAAATTATATATAAAAAAGGTCAACATTTAAAATATTTGATATAAATCACTTATTTGCTCAAGGCTTAATAGAAAAAGTCTTTAAAATAAATCGAAAGTTTTAAATATAACAAGACAAGTATGTAGTTAACTAAAAGTGGTTTATTATTAGCATATTATGTTATATTCATTTATATTTAAGGTAAATTCAACAGATGTATACATTAATAGGATAGTCAAAATGTTTTACAATTTTTCTTACATAACCACTGTTTTTTGTATCTTTGACGGAGATCCATCATCATCTTTCGTCTTTGGCATTGCACACTGATCGTCTGACTCCACTTCCTCCTCTGTCGACTGGTCTGTTTCGGGCTCTATTTGGAATAAAGACGCCGCTGGCTTTGCCTGCCTGTATCGTATTTGATAAATCTTGAATAACACGCTATATTTGTAGTCCTTATTGCCGTGGTCACCGCAGAACAGGTTCGTTGACCCGAATTACGAGTTGGTACGACCCTTATCCGAACTGAAATGGAGCCAGTATTTTCTCACCGCGCCAGTCGAAAGCTTTAAAGTCCGGAGCAAATTTTAACCACGCAGTCTGTCCTTCTTCTGAGTAGGTGGGTCTCACTTTGTAACCATTGCCCTTGTCGTAGAGTTCACGCAGACCTTGTTCGACCCTGGATTTAAAAAATTGAATTTCCTGAAAAAGCGCGCAGTCGTCATCCTTCCTAATCGGTAGGACGCCGTGATCCTAAGTATATGTGCCAAATTTTTTCTCCAAAATGCTGGATCTAATATACACTTGTTGTTTTTGACTGAGACCGCAGTGTCCGTATCGCGTTGAGCATCTTGCCTGTGTTCGATCCTTTCTTGACGAAGCCAGTAGAAAATTGGTTCAAGTTTCCAATTGTAACGAGTTGTAAAGTGTGGCTAACGTCTGCAGCATTAATAATAATTTTAGACATTTCGCTGACTCGACAATCAAGTTTTTAAAATAAAATTTCAAGTCCTGGAGATGAGAGCTCGCTTGAAAATACGACCGTTCATGTCAAGAACTTGTAGCAGAATGAATTTAAGCTGCGAAAGCTTTCCTATTTATACTTTTGAGAAAAAAAATGTTTGGGGGGTATCTTTTTATAATTTAAAAAAAAATGTTTTTGGGGGGGAGGGTATGACTTTTGATATATTTTTAAACATGAGTCATAAATCTATTTATGTGTGCTGGAATTGACCCTTCCTATACTACTGAATCCTTCCGTTGTTTTGGTACCTTTGCATATTTCAAAGGTATAATCGCCTTCAACTGTTATTTTTCTCGTTATAATTTTTTGTAATATGTGTATCATATAGAATTTCATTGATTTAATAAACTTTTTGTGAGAGTTCAGTGCCCCTTTTCTTCACAGTATGTTTATAGTATCTTACGTATTGATCAAGACACAAACTGCACATCTTGAATGCTCACACAATCAAACTGCGCACGCGATTCTTTACATTATTTGACATAATTAATATGATCGATCGGTATTAATTATAGATTTCGTTCTGATCCCACGCTAGAATCAGCAGACTTAGCCATACAACTAACTAATCACTCAAATGCATAATTGACGTATAAGTCATTGGATGTAAAAGTAGGGAATAAATACAAAATAATTCGTAACCAACTTATCATTCTTTATTAAGCAAATAGTACAAGTTTTTAATCCGATTTTAAGTTACTGCATGGGAAAATGACAGAAATATATATTATCTAGAAAATATTATCTACAAAATTATATCCGAATACCGAACAGTAATTCTATTTTATTTATACAAGTGCCGCTCCAGAAACGTAATGTATAATTACTATAGTTATTATTCATTAATTTTTTACACCACATTTTCGAAATTCGACTCTATTTCCGTTAATGAACTGTTAGATACAATTATTATTTTTTCATATTAAAAATAGTTATATAATACATTATATAAAGCAATAAGTGATATGCCCCTTCCACCAACCATGTACTGACAAATTTTACAAATGTACGAACAAATTTTAGAATAAACTGAAATTTAATTAAAATATGGGTTTATTATCAATATAAAGAAATACATTATAAATATTCGTCCACAGTATTAACAATATATAGTGTATATAATAATAAAAGCTAGTTAAATAACTCAGGATTTGTAGTTATATGTATAAATTTATATATATATATACTTTTGAAAGGTAGATCGTTATGATGTTATGAGTAAAACTGTATGTATGTATATATATATATTAATATATATAATCTTCATAAGTACACTGCACAGCCATGCCTTATAAGCAAAACATGAAAATGATTTTTATTTTATAAGTAATGCATCAATGTATATACAGAGAGAGAAATAGACAATGTAACATGAATCTGATACTCTTTAGTTAACAAGAGAACCAGCGATCAATAAATTCTGACTATAGCAATATCATCAATATAACTGACCATCAATAATACAACTCTATGTACAGTTAGTTTGTCTTCCATAATACTCGGAACGTTTGATCATTACTAGACAATTCTAATATGGAATTGTTGCCAGTAGGTACCAGTCAGGTCAAATTAGTTCCACCATTCTCACACTCCCAGAGACTCAAAACGTCTGAGAGAGAGAGAGAGAGTGAGAGAAAGCGAGAGAGAAGAGAGAGAGAGAGGAGAAAGAGGCATCAAGAGAGGGAAGGATAGAGAAAAGTCAGCATAAACGCTGTAATAAAGTAATAATTGGTTAATATAGAAAAGAATTATACCGTTAAGAATAAATGGGGGGCAAATGTTTAAAAAAATATGTAAAGAATAATACGCATTGAACAACTTTATGGAAATTAGATATACACGGATTTCAGAGTACTGGAATAGTATGCTGAGAGGAAATGATGGAATACGTTGAATTTTGAAGGAACACGCTCAAATTTAGTTAGCACCAGAGCGAGATACCTACTTACAAAAGAGGGGTGGTACTGACTAGTATAGCCAATAAGTACTCCAAGTAATATTTAGCGAGACAGATTTTCTGTCTAAGAGAAGGGCTTAAAAATAATCTGACACGTTTCTTAAACATTACATTTTTAGTAACATTTTTAGATCTTATCTAATAAGAAGAAATATGTATTCTCAAAAATACCTTTGTCTTTGAATAATTATCTAAGACCTTTGCAATGGGTACTATGAATGAATTGTCGCAAAATTATATAAACACGTGTGGCCTGAATTCCATTTAATTCTAGTCAAGAATTTTAATAAACATATAAAACGCACTGATATATAACTGTATTGTGATGTAATAGTAATCAATTCAATTATATTTAATAACTATTACAATCAAAAGCCTGTTTTCCATCTCGCATTAAAGAAATATATTTAACAAATGTTAATACTTTTATTTCGATATAATCTCGGTACTTCAAAAAGAATTTTCTTATGCATAGTATGTAAAATTCAAATATTGGAATTAATCTTTAATTTTTATTAATTGTATACATTACTGAACTATAAATATATTTTATACTCTGTCGTAATGAGATTTATTATTGCACACTGTGCCACAATATACTTTATCATAGAAATAAAAGCAATAAATATTATTGAACTAACACAGTTGAAAATTAGAGTAATTTACTCTTCAAGTGATAAACAATGCATCCAAATTAATCGGATACCTAGATTTATAATTATTAAAATATTATGCAACAACTTTTCATACCGATTATTGATATAAAATTAAACAAACATAAACAAAATGACTTTTAGCATATTAGATTGTAGGCATTTACATTCACCGCCAAGCTTCAGGTAATTATGTTGAGACAGTTTAATATTATGCAATGTTTCTGTTCTGTATGCTTTGTATCGTTTACACAATGAAAATATTTGCCGTAATTTCGACAACAATACAAGGTTGTGAAATAATGAGATAGAGAGAAAATAAAACTAGGTTTTGGCAAGATGTACCAATTGTAGTAATAAAAGTATATTTGTCGCCCGCACATGATGAGTTATCGCGCAGCTGAGTATAACATTGATTTCATAACCATTTAATTTTTATAATCAATGTAATATTTGAGTTAATAATTGATGCATTAGAATATTTTAGGCTGATTATTGAGGATTGTATTTTTTAAGGTAATGATTAAGGTACCTATTAGGCTACTTAGCAAATTTTCTAATATAAAAAATTATACTTTAATATAGTACAATATTTTTTAAAACAAATATAAATCTCAATAACATCATACCAAACGAAGTACAGACAACAATTCAGTAAGGATCTATTTTCTTTTTGTATCGTAAAGATTTTTGATTTTGAATAAAATTTATTACTCTTTCAAACTAAGGAAATTTTACACGATTTCTCAAAATTTATACTTCTTTACTATGAAAAATAGGACATATTTAAATTTTTATTTTCATACATGACCAATAAAGAAAAATCCCTATTTATTCATTATTATTTTACACATGAAAAAATGAAATTGGATATCATTTTGTAACATTTAAATAGCCAAATTCATCTTTGGAATTTTAATTAAGACCCAACGAATTTTTTTAGGTGATACTTGTGTAAGTATTTTACTTAAGGTGTATTTATACTAATATAAAGTAATATATCGTTTTGAATTGGAATAATGTAATCATTAATTTATTTTGTGTTTACACCTTTTTAAAATAAAATATAGTAGAGCATTAGAAAAGTTGTTTTCAAATTTTCAAGTATAACACTACTTGAAAGAGTGTTACATGTATTAACAAAACAAAATACAATAAATCTTCCAGAATCTTTATATACAGAGACACTTAGATTTTTTAAAACTATTTAACATTAATTGATGCTACTATCAGCGCGATAACTCATCTTCCAAAAACCCGCCAGCAAATATGAGAGAATAGAGTTAATCAATGGTCAATCACAAAGGAGAATATCATGCTAAGAAGCTGCTGGCTTGGTCGACTCATCTCGCACCTCAGACTTCAGCTTCACAAACTCTCTCGCCACCTCATCATTGCTCCTCTGACACAAAATGCGTAGAATAGTCCAACCCGTGTCGTCCATGTGCAGCTTCTTCCCCAGAGAGCACCAGCAAGCGCACGAACCCTGGGCCACGATATCACGGACCTGGAGTGTACAGAGGCAGTATCATAGATTTATTAAGTCTTATATTAGAGATTAAAACGATATTTAAAAAAATGCATTGTATTAAAATCTTAAAACTTTTTATATTGATGTAAAGTAGGTTGTATTATAAATTATTTGAAATATGAAATTACTGATGAAAGCCACTGTGATGCAATTTTTGACAATACTTAATTTATCAAATTAGTGGATGTTTATGACATCAAATTTATATCAATTTTATCGAATAATAACAGAATTTAAATGCATAAAAATGTTATAGCCACTTTGTACTATGACAACGACTTTATCGAAAATTATTAAAATGTAAAGCATACTTTTCACCATTTATTAATAATTTGCATGTCTGGAAACACTTTTAATAATGTTTCAAAATTTGGAAAAATCTTCTACTTTCATATCGGCAGTCAGCCGTTCAAACTACTGAACAAAATCGATATATCTGACATGTCTACCTGGAGCACTGTGGCCCCTATTAATGGGTCCGCACGGCCGAAGCAGTAGTCCTTGGCACAGAGATGGAGTTCGTAAGCCTCAGGTTCTTCCACCTTGCCCAGAATACTGTAGGGGTTTAGATCGGTGCAGAGTACATATTGATGTTAAGAACTGAAATTACTAAATTTAATTTTCAAAGGTAGGTAAAGAATAGATATTTTGCAAAATATTTTCTTACAAAATTGTTCAAATATGTTTTGAAGTAAATTAAAAAATTTTTTTGAAACATTGTTTGAGTCCGGTCCTGCACATTTAAATACTGTTTTTAAATTGTATCCATTATAATTTATTAAGAAGAAAAAAGTACAATACGTATATAGGTATAAGAAAAGAAAAGTCACAATAAATTAAACATTTCAAATATAACTGAAGCATATTCATTGGCAGGGAGATCTGGACAGTGCTGTTTCGTCCTTAATAGGATTCATCAGTAGACCATCCCCACACCAACGAAATATGCCTGAATTCAGTAGTACTTTACAAGACCCGCTAGGTACTCCATATGTTATTTTATGAGTGTCACGTTCGCAATCCGTCTCCGAAATATATTAACAAATATTTTTTAACAACAGAAGAAAAAATAGAAAAATTAACAAACATATTATGCTACGCTTATTATACTGAATTGTTATTGGCCTGTCTCACTCTGCTTTGTGAATAGATCATGTTATATAAAAAAAATGTCAGTGTTATTTCAAGTTTAATAAAAAGAAATTGCATACGTATTATGTAATATTAAAGGAACATTTAGTCACATTTCGATTAGTAAATTTTCAGAAGCAAAATAAATAAGCGTTAAGAAGAAAAAAGTTTCTTTTGAAACTTTGATGACAAAACTTTTCGTAAACAATGTTTTTTCAATTATTCCCATGATAATTACAATTAGTTATTGTGGAAATCATAATTATATAAGAATAAAATTCTGCGTAAATATCGTGCAAATTTCATCTGATAGGATAACAATGAATCAGAGACTAACATATAGTGTGTTAGAATCATATAGATTTACTGTAGTGTCAGGCTTATAAGTAGAAATACTCTGATATTTATGCAGGAAATATACACGAAAAACTCAATATTTTAGTAGCGTTGATGAAGCTGCAATGGTTACAGTGACAATTAACAAACTTACAAGCAGAAGGTCTCATTGAACTTGGGCGACCAGTTGTTAGACTTTGTCTTGGTGGCAAATTTGCGTTTTTTGTCGGCCAGATGGGGCCCTATCAGAACAACCTCTATGAAGGGTCGGAACATCCCTTGTGTGACCCACTTGAGCTCGTTGGCGGCGACCACTGTAGACGGGAGGGGGGAGATGTATGGGTTATTATTGTGTTTGATCAAAATAAGCGATTACAAAAACTGGAAAATTGGGTTTCAATATATATAAATAGAAACCAGAAACAAAAATATAATAAAACATAACACACATACTTTAAAAAATTAGAAGCAAAATATTTTCCCATAACTTTTAGTAAAATTGACATTTTCCATGGATTTTAGATTTTAACAAAACTTAAATTTTTATTTTGGAACTTCAACTGAGTAGTGTAATAATGAAAAAATATTTTATTCGAGATGCACCATTTGATAAATATAAAAAAAACTTAATTTAAATTTATGCAACTGAAGACATGAACTGTAAACGAAAATTACTATTTATAATATCTCACCCTTGACGGTGATTTTGTACTCTCCGCTGCCAGGATGCTTGAAGAGATCGACCTGGATGGATACTTCTCCAACTGGCTCCTCAACGGCTGGTTTGTCTGGACAAAGAAAGATGTCCAATGTAGGTTCATTTAATGTTTAATAAGAGTACTATTTATTATTTTTATTTGTTTTATAGAATTTAGTAATCATCGTATCGTCTGACGTTTTCATATACAATATTTATATATAATGCTCGTGAGATTATCTCTGTTTTCCTGAGAAGGTCAAACAAGGCCAAAATTAGTATTTTCCGAACAATGCATAAATGTAATAAAAGGGAAATATCAACCATATCAAACTGAAATAAAATGTGTGTAGTTAAAGCGAAATAGGTAATCAAAAATTTGCGAAGACGTAACTCTTATATATTTATTCACTTTCTGCAATTAAACAAATAATTGTGATTTAATAGATCTGTAAGTTATACATTGTTTGAAAATTGTAATCAGACAACTTTTCGCATGAACACGAAATTTTAAATTTCAAATTTCACGTTACTCTATGAACTGAACAAAATTCTACTAGACACTTATAATACGGATCTCTAGGGAACTTCAAATATATCTATAGATTTAGAAAGTCTAGATTAGACAAACTGATACTACCTATTATTCTGAAGTACATAATGTATGTAGAAATAACCAACAGTTGTACTATAAATTTGTGCTGAACGCACTAATGTTAACTGGCACATAATAATTTATTTTTATCTTTAGAGGACACCCCTTCATCTAAGCTCTGGACGTTACTGTTGACATGCCTTTATCAGTAACGGAAAACTGGGAGAATGTCGTCGGGGAGCGACTCCAGCCATTTAATCCATATTTTTAGGGAATACTACTGTAAATTATTTCTAATTAAGTTTAAAATAATCTGTTTTATATGCTTAATTTATTACGATGTTATAGATAGGCAAATAAAACGCCAGTTTGAAATTAACACGGATTATACAAATATTTTCAGGTTGTATTAGACGCTTATCCCTGCTGTAGTCATAGTTATACACATACTGCGCAAATATCATTCAAATTTCGGAACCCTGAAAACACTCACCCTGTGAAGTTTGCGTCGACACAAAGTTTTTGATTAGCGCATCTGTGGTCTGCGTGTACAATGAGAGCGCATAACGTAGCGATTGCAATTCGGGACTTTTGTCCAAATAGCCCTTCTTGAGTCCCTGCCCACCTGCGTGGAAGTAGTTCTTGATGCTGTCCAGCGAGTAGTCGATCACCTGGCACTGCTTGGGAGTCAGGCCCTTGTCGATGTCCTTTGAAATGTCCTGTATTGATGCATATTGAGGTGGATGGTTTCATGTTGTCAATATACACAGTTCTTGGAATATAGTACTCACTAGTAGTAAAACACTTATTATTAGTGATATTAGTTAATAACTATTTGAAGTTATTATTTTCAAAATATATTTTTAATTTTTGAAAATGTAATCATACTTTTACTAAACAATAAATAAATACACGTTTTAGTTATCTAATCATATTGCTATTGATCTGCGATTATAGTATAAATAAAATGTTAAGGAGAGGTGCACGTGAGTTTTGACTAAAAAAATCAATTTTGAGATTTTTCTTCTATCTGAAAGAGCATAATGTAAAGAGCACAATATATTGTAATTTCATAATGATATTCAAAGTTTGAAGGGGTCTAATTAGCCAATGAGAAAGTATAGTTGCTCATTAAAAATTGAAATTTTAATGCTTTTTTATACAAATTTCATATTAAATTTTTTATTTTAAATTTTAAAGATACATAATATCATCATGGTTGTAATTTTTTCAGTTTAATTATTCTTTAGTACAGATATTTTTTAAGAAACATACTTCTATTTATTAACACACAATGGATCTATTAACAACTTATGTTTCCTACATATATAATGTATTTGATCATTTGTTTACAACATTTTTAGAAAACTGCGAATACTGAACAATCACTAATTAAACATACTTATAATGTACCTTTTTTGAAAAAACTATATCACACAAGGAGTTGACATTTTAAACATTTATTTATCTGAATGAAATACATATTATGTACTAAATTGACTTATTTATACAGCTGTATCATATTCTATAACAAAATTTATGATGCTATTTCATCTATTTTAGAAACAATTTATATTTTTTTGCCCAAAAATTAAACTTTTTTGCTAAACATAATAATTCTAGTATATAAAGCACAATTAGATGCAGAGATCTTGCAGTAAACATTTAAGAAGGATATTTGCAGTAGTTTTCTCAGCAAAAGGTACACAAAGGTACCTTAGTTTAGCCTTATGGAGATAGGTTTTTTTACTCACCTGCACCTCCCCTTAACACATCTTTCTCCCTATAAAATATTAATAAGATTATGAAATATGGTTATATATAAAGAAATATTTACAAAATTTTATATTGAAGCAAAACAAATACATCAGGACATTAATAAAATAGATAATATACAAAATATACTATTCCATATTGATGATTCTACTCTTTCATTTAAAAAATACTGATATTTTTATGAAATGTTTCTTATACATTTTAGGTTTCTTCTTTTCGTTTTACAAATATTGTATTTTGATGATAACAGCTCAATGTTGCATTCTACATTGTTGGCATTCTGAGAATAAATTCTTTTTCAAAATTCATATAATTGATTCTGTCGCTTTCAATGAAAAAGTAAAATATTATATTTCGCTTTCGGTTAAAAAATTATTAACAAAAAACTTAACAGGTGATGTAAGAAAACGTTTTACATTTTAAAATGATATAGTCAGTTCGAAAAAGTTTTACAGAGACAAATAAATTAGCTTAATAAAAAAAACACAATTAACTAAAAACAATTATAAAACGAAAAGAAATACTCAAATATGAACATGATAAAGACATCAACAAGCCACAGAAGAAACTGCATTTTAATAACATAATTGGCAAACATTCCTTTTAAATAAAATAGTGCTAAAAATAATAGGCGTAGCAACATTTGAAGCAAATGTTGAATTTAAAAATTGTCCAAACAGACGTTGAATATTAATCTTTAAATTCTAAAGATGAATTAATTAAAAAGAAAAATCCAGAATATAGCAGTGTGACTGCCAATACAAAACTAATGTTCACAATTGAATTCTAAGATAATTTATTAAAGGAAAACAAATATCAGAACAGAACTCCAGAATGATAAAACAAAGTGAGTGAGAGAGAGAGTGGGAGTGAGTTTTAGTGAGTGAGAGAGAGTGAGAGAGTGAGAATGAATGAGAGAAAGAGAGAGTGGGAGTGAGTGAGAGAAAGAGAGAT
>JAUZND010005254.1:0-31920 GCA_034780555.1 Coelogynopora nodosa
CGACGTTTGTTTTTTGAAAGCGGCGTTAGCTTTCTTTGATTGCCGTTTGGTATATTTCCATTTTTCCTCCAGTTGTCGTACAGTGAAGAAAATTCCAAATTCAGCATTTATTTTTTCTTGCATTGATAGCCATGCATCTTTCTTCAGCTTATCTATGTTAATATTTCTGTCTCTATTAGTAAGAATGTGATTATATTCTTCAACTAATTCTACACGATGATTGTCAACACTTTTTTTATCCAATTAATAAACGAGTGACAACAATAATTAAAATAATAAACTTACCTTGTAGACTCAAGCGATGTTTTAACTATAAAATAATTTGTATTATTGACTGTGATTATATAATCACCTGATTGGTGTTTTAATATCATCCAATTAGATTGATTCAACTCCGAACACATTTTTCCCTGCACATTATTAATATGATATTTACCCTGACGTGAAAAATAGTTGTTGGTAAAGTGAATTACACTCAGCTTTTACCCTCAGGGGACGCTTAGTATATATAATATAAATATAATCGTAATTATTTATAGACATACTACAACCATATGACTAATTTCAAAAATCAAATTAGAAAGAGCTAATAATTATTTGACTCAATCATAGAGATCGGAAAGAATCTGTTTCATCATTAAATGAAATATCCGTTTTCTGTGTTCTCAAAGATACATAATAAGTCAAATTAAAAAAATAGTATTTGATATATATACTACTTTCAGTACTAGTATCAGTATCAGTATCAGTAGTACAAAAAATAATACTAAATACATATTTTATTATATTCTTATAGTTACGAACTTAATAGCATAATATTGAATAATTTATCTAAAAATAGTATCCCTCGCGAAAGTTGTTCAGATTTAATAGAATCGACAATTTTTGTGTTACTACAAATATTTCGCTTTGTTTATAGAGAAACATATACATACTAACAATAGCCGTATGTGAGACAGTAACATGTCGCATTTACGACATAGTAACATGTCACATGTCTACTAACACTTTATCAGATATGAAAATATCTCAGTGATATATATTTAGGTACTATACGCTACATGTAACCATTTTTTTAAAGATTTCTATCTAATGTGATTGTTAATGACCCGAGTTGGATCCATAATAAGAAACGCACATAATTGAAGGCACACTGAAATGGTTGTGCCGAAACGTATGTTTAAAATGAAAGATCTCATTTGAGTTGTAAAAAACATTTCAAAATACACACTAATAAAAATGTAACTGTTTTACTAATTTGATCTCACATAGATGTAGATTGTTTGTTTGACAAAGCTATAATTAGTGCGCAATTACGCGATTCTTGTGTGCTACATACATATCTATATTTTTCTTCTATTAATATAAAGTTATAGAATTAAAATTATATTTTTTAATTATTTTTACCAATAATATCGTAAATAAATAAATGAATAAAATATAACACTGAGTAAATGTATGTTTCTATATATTTATTAAAATATTAGCATTGCATGTTACAAGAAAAAATAAAGTTATTCAACTTACATGTGATACGTATATATACAAACATATATAAGTAAAAAAAGAGGAAATAATAAAGTAATAATGATGAATTCTTAAATTCTAAATATAATAAATGCGAAATTTTAAATTTATTTAAATCCCACGAAGTACCACACGGTAAACAATTGAAAAATTATACACATATATAATTATATATACAATAAAAACAATTTTATTACAATCAGTGCCAGATTAAGAGTCTTAGTTGGAAGCCCCCCTCGGTATGTCATATTAATTAAAGTTAATAAAAAAATTAAGAATTGCGTAAACCTTGCAAACCTTCCAAAAGTTTGACAAATATTATTTTGGTGAGGGCGAGCTCTAATAATACCCTGTTACATAAATAAAATGTTCTCGAAATTAAGAGGCCCAGGCATAGATGCACCACTTGCGCCATTGTTATATAATCTGGCACTTATTATAATATAGTAAAATTATATTTGCAAAATATTAATATTTGCAAGGCTACAGTAATATAAAGATGAGTGAAATGCAATCTTGTATGGGCATTATTTCTTCCGTGAAGGAATCCTGCTTTATCAAAGTATTGGTCTTCAAAGCCTTTAATAGTCCCTTTTTTAGGATATTGCGGTTTAAAAAATGAAAGGTTAGGTTCTGAAATTGAAGACAGGCGTTTTAATTTTTATTACAATGTAGCTTTAAATTACATACTTTATATTTACAATATATTGTTTTATACAGTATACAATACGGCTGTTAAAACATGCTGATAATAATTAGGAAAATAATTAGATAACTATTAATACTTATGTTATTTTGTACAAACTTAGTTAGGCTTTTAAAAGTATTGAATTACTTGCTAAAATTTAGCACTTTAATTGTGTTATTAAAAAATACAAGTTCATATATTTAAACAGAGACATCTAGAATTATATATGTATCGGTCTGCACATAAACTGTTACAAGATAATTTAAATATAAAGTAATCATGCTGAAATTTATATAACAAAAAATACTCTAATTTTAGTGAAACTTTTTAACAAAAGAGGACAGTTAAAATTAGTAACATAGGCAACTTACTTGGGCTGGATCGAGATAGGTCTATATCCTTGCCATTCTTACACATTAATCTGGCGTGTATACCACGAAATCTGCTAGCTGTCGAAATGAATGTAAAGAAATAGATATGAATTTCATATATGTAGGATAGAATTTTTTTTAGAAATATCTTTGTAATTAAAAATTATTCATTATCCAAAAACATTTGTTTCTAACATTAAGAAGAACGAAAATGAAGTTAACTTTTATGAAGGAACCTATAAGTAAAATACAATGTTTTATTATTTTAAATGTTGATACGATCCATAATTACATTAAATCTGTTTCATAGATGCTCAATAAACATTAATTTATAAACAATATATGTCTATTGAAATATAATGGAAATCAAATACAGAAATTTCAGAAAATAAAGAATAATACAGATGTAAAGATAGAGACATACACTATAAACGCTTAAATGGTTAATATTGGAAAGAAAACTGGTTTGTAAATATTATTTACCATTAATTAAGTAAATGCCGGAATGGGTCTTATAGCTTTAACTATACTATCTGTATACTTCTTATATCATTATGCGAAGAAGATAATTTGACTAGTATGGCGCATAAATACTATCATATGCAAAATGTGAGTGTTTGCAGTAGAATGGCAAAGGGGAATAGGGTGGGCGGATTCTAAAAATTAAAAACACATTTACTTTCATTATGGTCTGTAGTGTAAAAACGTTACGTCCCATTGAATTTAAATTTTCAAAAACTATTTAAAAAAATACAATGTAGGTGAATTGGTAACTGTGATTCTATTCCAAAATAGACGTTTTCGGTGTTTTAAAAGATTTTCATAGGTATTTAAAAATTCGGCCTGGGTATTATTATCAAATTAACTTATTTATAAATTTATAAAGGTTTTCATGTCGTTTCGTTGAACTTATTTCGACGGTTAAATTTTTATAACGTCTACAATAGTTCAAAAAGTAATATTTTAAACAAAAATGTAATATTATTATCTTTCCAACCATTAAAAAATGTCTTATATTTTTAATGAAAATTTTCTATTTTTATTATTGAATCCACAAATAACTTGATACATGTTATATCAAGTATCAAAATTAATAACTATGTTTAACTTGTATAATCAAATAAATATTACTATACTTAAAGCGACGCTTTTGATAACAATAGACAAAAAACACATTTTTGCGGTAAAACATATTTTCTAAAAATACTTAACATAATATGTAAAGTTATGTGTGATTTTAATAATAACCGTTTATTTATCCGAAAAATTTAGATATCGTAAAAAAATAATTTTCTGAAAAAGTTTAGCCTTTTATATTTTGGACAACTCAGGATTAATTTGTCCAACGTTAAAACAATTGATAACTTTTTTATTAAAATGTTGAAAACTTCTTTGTGACCAACGTGCAAAATTCATTATTTCAATTGATATCATTGCATTGTTAACGGCTTTCGGCGGATTTTACTTCGGAAGATCGCCACGTTATGTGTTACAGTAGATAAGTGGTGTGAAAAGATAAGTGCGACGAGAAACAACACCGAAACCATCAAAGCATTGAATTTAAATTTATTTTTAGTCTTTTATAGCCAATGTTTATTTCATACCTTCAACATATGTAATATATATATATATATATATATATAAGTTACATTGTTTAATAAATCATAATACATTAAAGTTTATCAGTAATCTTTTATGATATATTTTAATAACAGTGGATTCGACATATTATATAAAACTATCATAATAGCACATACAGTAGCGTACTGGCATTATATATATATAAAATTTGCTAAATATATTTTAAAATTATATACAGTATAGTAGATATAATTCAGTCCTATAAAAGATCCCAAAATATGTATTGTTTGATATAGTTAATTTCTAACAAAGTTTCCAAACAAACAATTCATTATAAATATATATTTATTTAGAATCCTATACGTACCAGAATAAATGCTAACCTCCTTTAGCATGGGCATAGATAACCTGCTGGATATTTCCAGATATCGTCCTTGCTGACCGATCAAATCACAGCACATGTTTTGATGATCTCCAGGGATCACAAGACAATGTTTAACCCACGCGCCATTTGAAGTTGAGTTTGTATCCAAAATTGTTATACCTGTTCTCCCTATAAATAAAAAGAAGTTTTTTATTCGTAAATGGATAAGGTTCTGAAAACTTAAAAGTTGAAATTAGAATGTAAGCATTATTTTTTTACATGACGGTTTTAGAAATTCATGACGGATTATTTGACGAAAAGTCGTCAAAAGATTGCGAACAACTTATACTTATAAAATGATAATATACGTACCCCATTCACGGTCAAAATATATTTGAATCATTCCCAGGTGAAACTGATGACCCAAGTCAACAGCCCATCGAAACGGCTTTCGCACTCTGCGCACCATAGTCTGGTGATTCACATCGTTGGCGTACATCGGCCATGAGTCACACCTATTGTCGGATATTATGAAAGGGTACTGAGCCAGTGGGCGATACTTGCTCAGCATGAAATTGTTATTTTCATTTACTGGAAGACCCATTATTTCTATGGAGCGAAGGCCAAACCATCCAGTCTGCCCCTGTCTACGGCGAAAATAAACTGTCACCTAGAAAAATATAGGTAGTTAAAGGCGAAAGGATATCAAGTGATAAAATGCTACTGCTAGGCCTACTGCTGTATACTATAATTAATGGAAATCAGTAAAATTAGATATTAATATTTTAATCCTAGTAAACATGTATGAATGCGCTTATATAATTGAATTTATCTTACATTATCAAAATTATATCCAGTACTACATAAGTGATGTAATGATGTAATGTGGACATTATTATACATGTGGAAATTTAATGACATTTTTAAATGTATTAATATGTACATTTTTAATTAATTTGGAGTATCGTTTACATAAATATGATTGCATATAACATACAGTTCTATTTATAGGTTTAGGTATTAGGTATAGTTTATACGTATAAAATATATAATGTATAGTCAGTCAAGAAATGGAGTTAGAAAATAATCATATTTGTTAAATTAAATACCATATAAAAATAATACAAAAAAAATATTACGATTAATATTTTGAAAAGTTTTTCTATTATAATTTAATAGTTTAATAATTCCTATAATAGTTTATATAAACAGTCTAAATAGTTTTGAAAGTGTTTTGCGAAATGAGTTAAAACATTTATTGCATTTTAGTTACTATATTTCTAAACGAGTTATTTGTAACCAAAATCATACCACTAAATCAATTAAAATAGTTAATTAAATCAACAAGTCTATTTTGATTAATAAAATAGCAATTACCTCTCCTTTGCTCAAGTTATCAGGAAATTTGAATATCATATATTTGAAAATCATATTGAATCAGGTGAATATCACAGAAAGTAAAAATAAACAATTCTATAAAAATAGTTTACATTTGTGTAAACTGAAAAGATTAATTGTGTAGTACTATTTACAACATTATTTTGATTATCGATAGGAACAATTGTTGTATTATTATGCATTATTAATACATACATTTTTATTTTAATAAAATTATTGTATGATATTATTTAAGCGTAACATTTATCCATGATATACAGCTAGTTATGTCAAATTATGGCAAAATTATGTCAAAACATTCCAAAGTGATGTTATGATTATTGTGAATGAAAATAAGTCAACTGGTGGCATCCCTGTGTAGTTCAATTTGAACACGGTGAGGCAATTCCTTATACATTCAACAATTTGTGCCCCCACCGTAATAAATTCTTGGCTTAAATCTGTTTTACATAATAATAGACTGTTTATGTATTGCCCAAAACATTTACAAAAATGTGAAATCAAAGTGGAACAAATATACATACAGATAAAGGTGGCCTCTCCTGCAGCATCTCTCTGATTTGAGATGACTATAAATGAGCACAATTCTAGATCAAGCTCAAGCTGTTTAGATTGACAGTCTGCCAGTGATGTCTACTCAAATCATCTTATACCTCTTTATTTATACATATTTGGGCGTTACTATTACCTATATTGATAAATATTGTGATTATTTCAACTGCACATTGTTGTCTCTACTTAATATTTAAGTATCACAATAGAAATACATCTTATATTATACCTTATTCCCTACCGCCCATTGTGGGCGTGAACAGCAGCGTTTGCAGCAACGCTCAAGTCGAGCCACCTGTCCGCTTCCGTCATGGTGATGTTCATATGTTTCCCTGGAACAGTCAGGGTACCAAGTCATCCGGGAGAAGTAGCGGGTACTTTCTTGAGGCGGTGAAGAATAGGTGGAGTCCGCTGTTGATGACGAGGCGAATGATATTTCAGCGGTAATGTTGTCCAATGTTCGGGAACTGTCAGCTGCATCAACAAATAGACGATTGATGTGGGTATAGAAATATAAGAAACACAGAAGACATATACGACGTAAAATGTGTCCCGTTTCCACTGACATTATATAAAAATAAATGTCCTATCAAAATGCTTTTAGAAAATCCTGTGGAATTTAGATGATTATATTCAGAACACGCTAGTTTCATTATAAACAACATTTATTTTAAATGTACTTTCATTATGTTAATATTTGCAAGGTTCATGTTCTTAAATTTTGAATAATGCAAAATTGTCGTGCTATTCATTTATGTGAAACTAATAAATGTTTAAAAGAAAGACGTTGGATTTAGTCATCTTGTTATTAATTTTCGTATATCTGATAATAATTTTCTTATTTTGATTCCTAAATATATTTATGATATACTATTGTTGTATTTATGTATCAAAGAGTTTCTTTAAATAGGCAAAATTAAAAACTAAAGAATTGTACAATACATTTTTGTTAACTGTATTATATGAGCATATTTTTTACTATTTTACTTGATGTAATTATTCAGTTTTAATGTTTAATTAATAATTTAAAGTTATTTACCATCATTAAAAATATAAATTTTATACATAATATCAAATAATTGTATATTCCAGCCATTGTGGTCAAAAAATAGATTCAACAAATCAGTTAAATCAGAAACAAAAATCATAAAGACGGTTTAGTTTACTATTTACTATTATTATGTATCACATCTTAGGTTACTCTTGGGTTCGTAAGTTTTGAATTTACTTATAACGCAAAACTTCACGACTGTCTCGATCCAAAAATGTACTTTTATAATTGCCATTTTCAATTATGTACTGTAATATTATGCAGATATTAAAAGCGATGCAGAATTTACACAATTATAAGTTTCAATTAGTTAGAAAAGTAGATTGAATCAACGCATTAGTGAATGTTACTTTATAAGTAAATATCAAATTCTTGAAGCCAAGTGAAAGAAGAATCTTTTAATAAACTGTTTTTATTACTTTTGTTTCTAATTTAATATTTTGTTAGAAATTATTTATTTTCTTTATTAATTATATTTCTTATTTATTCATTGAGTGTAAAAAATAAATTATTTCTCTATTCAAAATTAAATTTCATTTAGTAAAATTGTTTAATTTTTTTTTATTAAAGTTTAAAGAATTCATAAATTCATTATTAAATATTTTTGTTATACATTTTTTAATAGAAATAATCCACCGTTAAAACTGATCATATTATTTATTTGATATATCGTAGTGCTTATTTTGATTTTAGTCATTGATTTTTTTAAATACTTAACTATTCACGTTATTCAATATCATTATTATCATATTTACAGTTTATACAGGATATGTGCATCTCATTGTTCTAAATTATATTCATAATGCATCAATGTCTCATAAAGTATAAATTCAGGATGCAAGGACGCTATTCGATTATTCGAATTTATAAAGGTATTACGCATATATAAGACATTACCCTGATTTGAGGAGATGCGTAATGAGAATATATACATGTTGTAAAATGTATGTCTTTCTAAGAGACGAAAGGGAATTGATTCAATACATTTTACAATTAGAATATATATATATATATATATGTGGTAATGTGTGATAATAAATTCGATTTATAAGTCAATTGATCCAGTAAATAATAATAATTGAAAATGTAGTGATATACATTATATTAATAATTAGGTTTTATCCATATCACAGCATGTCGGTGATAGACGCATAATTAATTGCAAAAGGTAATAATAATAGCCGTAATAAATACTTACAAAGTATATACTAATGGAATTCGAACCGGCAGGTTTTATAAGTAGGAATGCTGCTATGTGCAAGTGTTGTTAAGATGTGTTATATAATAGAGTGCTTTAATATATAGTGGTGTATATTTGAAGGTAATTTTACGACAGATATCTGTATAGAATAGTTAGATACATACTTTGCTTAATTGGTCAAGGCATTAGGTATATACAGTACTACATAAGAATGATCTGATTAATTTGATTTATATATTTGATTCATAGTTATATGTTTAGCTATAGATATATAGGCAGTATGGGGTAGATAGATATATATAAGCCAGTATGGGGTAGATAGATATATATAAACCAGTATGGGGTAGATAGATATATATATAGGCCAGTATGGGGTAGATAGATAAGTATATAGGCCAGTATGGGGTAGATAGATATATAAACATATCTTTCCCCGATACAGCAGCACATGATTGTTACGTAAATATAATCGCAAATAAAATGCTCGAATCACCACAAAATATTTATAGTGCGTGTAAAAATTTGATTGTATCATAAATATATTTTAAAAATCTCTTGAATTCTCGTTAATATTTTTTACATTAATCACATAATGCGTCCAATAATTATACTATATCAATAAATCTATCGTTATAATAAAAATAGCAATATACTTACTTTCCATTACGACATTAATGTAATGAATAATAACGTCATGTTTAATGTCGAAAGTAAATTGAAAAGCTCTTTGTTCAATACCGATCCGTGTTAGAGTGTTATGATTGCAAATGCCTGCACTTGTGATTTCAGCTTTTGAATGTGCGGAGGAGGCTGTATGTGAACTCAAGCTTTCACAAGACAAAACAGCTGAGGCGGATATTAGTAATGGTAAATAAAATTATATATAGAACATGAATATTGGTCATGTGATACAGATAATATTAATTAGGTAACATGTATGTATTATTAATATACTGATGATTTGTTGAATAGGAACGATTATAGTTATTTAGTTCAGAATTTTATAGAATGAGTTAAAGATGGAAATCGTGGGTTAGATTAATTATTATGTTATATTATTATTACTACATGTTAGTTGTTACATGTAATTATTATATACAGTACAGCACAGTATCACAAATTTAATTTTAATTGGATATGTGAACATTCTGAAGGAATATTCACTGAATTTTAATATTTTGCATTTTGATTATGCGAAAGCCATGGTAAATTGATTAACTAAAAGGGTCAATCTCATTGTTCAAAATAGTTTTTAACTACATAATAAGTGAATGAATAATTATCGGTTAACATTTTAATACTTCTTAAAAATAGATGATGACATTTTTATTTGCAGTCTATATGAATTAATTTCTTTATTTTTTCCACCTCAAATATAATTCAGTCTGACAGCCAACAACTTCCAATATAAACAATGTATTAAAAAATGCATCATCCATTGTTGTCAACATCTATCAACTGGTATTGCCAAACTTTGTTTCTTACTTCCTTCATTTTTGTTCAAAAATTATACTTTTAATCACATTTACGCTTTTTGTCCAATACGTTTTATTTTCATTCAATAATATTAATTAGTGGAATTAAATGGCATCAAAGTTTAATTTTTCCGTATTCCAATAACTGATTAATTTTTTAAAAATTATTTTGAATATACAATGTCGATTTAATATGTGCCGCTCTTTTTAAAACAATGTAGCTTTTTCTTCCTTTTTCAGTATCGATTCACTTTGACTGTACAAGCGATCTATAGAAAACTTTTAAAATTGCATAAAATTATATGCCAAATACAAATATAGCGAGGTTTGTTTCTTATTCACCGATTCCGGTAATCCATAACATTGACAAAAAATATTGGTCTGTTGGGTGTGTCGCTCTTGTGACATTCAGCTGAATTGAAACTTGAATTTCTTTTCTAAATCATACCAAGATCCTTCATGTCTTACTACTTTTTTAATTTCTAACTAATATGTAATATATTATTAGATTTCTTATTAAGATTTGGATAAATCTTGAACTTCTTTGTGAGATCTGGAAAATCTTGAATTTCTCGGTAAGATCTGGAAAATCTAACAGTTCTTGGTAAGATCTGGAAAATCTAACAGTTCTTGGTAAAATCTGGAAAATCTTAAATTTCTTGGTAAGATCTTCAAAATCTTGAATTTCTTGGTAACATGTGCGTAAAAGTAAAGACTATCTTGCATTTTTTTATAAGTATCATACCAATTTATACGTAATAAATTAAATATATTTATTTTTTACTCAGATCGTACCAAGAAATCCACAATTTTACCATGATCTTTGTAAGAAATTTTAAAAATGGCATGACTCGAAAGTTGAAGGTTAAATTCACCGGGTTATTTTAACCTAATTGATCCGAATTATTCGGCTATGATCCGAACATCCGAGGCTTACTAAATGATATTTTGAGAATATATTTCTATAGGCGCTTTCATTATTGTTAATATTTTTTTTTAAATGAAGTGTGAACGCTATTAAGCAACATCCACATAAATTACAATGAATAATAATCATAAACAGAAACAAAAATGGAATGAAATCTAAATTACGTATAGTGCGAAAACAAAATTATCTATGTTTTATAAATGTAATTTGAGTTTCCACAAGACTTTAGTTGTGAAATATAATAAATAAATAAGATGGCTTAAAGAGCACAATTTTTTTTATTTCTCGACAAAAATATAATACATATATATATATATATATATATATATATATATATACAACTTTGAACACGACCTCATAACAATCTAACAAAAGTCTATTCTGTATAATCTTATTCTATATGTATATATATATATATATAAATATATATATATCACTGCTTTATAAAAATATAACATTCATTCCATGTTTATAACTTTTTGTATATATAGTTTAGATATTATTTTATAATAGACCTGGTATACTAATTTTCTAATTAAATAATTTTAATAATATTATTAATTATAGTATTATAATATTTAAAATATCAATACATATCAAACAGTTAGTTATAAGTCATGCTGAGCAACCGCATCGATGCATAAATGTGTACGAAATATAAGTTAGCCCAGGTCTAGCACGGGTGTATTCCTCGGGCTAAATATTTCCTGGTTTAGCAGGAAATTCTAAGTACGAGAAACATTAATAGTTAAAATAATTATAAATAACAAATACTGATAACCAATTTGATTGCTTATGATAGTTAGTAGTGTTGTATACCGAACAACTTTATCCTGTCAACTGATTTTCATAAATCTTAAATCTAAATAATCAGATATTTCAAAATTAATTATCTATTCTAGTAGTAAGGTGTTTGCACGTATTTATTTTAAACTATAATTATACAATAAAACACAAAAAAGATAATTTAAAATATAGAAAACTGTGGAAAAATAATCATAATAAAAAATAGTTAACCAAAAATATCTTTATCTATTTAATAATGTTATGAACATTATTTCAATACAAAATATTTATTTAAAAAATATATTTTTTATTGTATTGCATAATATTATAAAATTATTTTAAATATTTATTTACAATTGCAGACATAGCAAATCAACTACAGATCAACAATAAAAAATCATAATATGATGCCTATACATGAAATTATAATGAAACATTATTTGTTCACTTATTTGATAATAATAACATTCAACTTAAACTTACTTGATCTAAGTGGAACTATTGCGCTGGAAAGGTGAAGCAAACATGACAGCTTATAGATGATAGGAAATATGCGTTGAGTTTGAAACATGTTTTCACTCACAGAGTAAAACTAATTCCGTATTTTCAAATGTTTGCCACCACAGGTCAACGTCTATATTTACTGTATATATATATATACAAAGTTAGTTTATAACAGCTTAATATAGACTATCAGCTGGAATAGCTCAACATTCACACAATTGATATTCATCAGCTGTATCTAGATTCCCCTCCACAATGACACAAGAACCATTGATATACCTCGGCCTATCATATATCAATGCTAAAAGAACCCAATACACTTTCTGCTAAGACAGACTGACAAAATCACGCATACTGATTCATAGTACAATGTGCACACACTTGCCAAGCGCTCGTAGGTGGTACTTGTTTAGACGAGTAAGGGTGTAGGCTTGGATTATTAAGCTTTAATTGTACTGTGAAATGCTTGTAAAATAAATTCTATTTGTCATTTAATAAACACCAAAAAAATCTTGTGATTTTTTTTGAGCAATATTGATAATTATATTTTATTAAAAAATCGATAACTTGGTATGATAATTTTATATTTATAATTATGTTGTGCGAAGCAATGGAGCACAATTTTATTTAATTAAAAAATGAGAAATTAATAGGTATATACAATATATTATTTATTTATTTTGTACATTCGAACAAATTTTTCTTATATTAAATTTAACATCCAATTTTATTCAGTATGGTAAACTTCAGTAGCACATAGAGAATATATTTACAAGCAACAAAAATATTCTTTATATTTCTTTAACTTGTATTAAAATAATTTGTGAAAGATACTGTTTAAGAAGACGAAAATTAATTTATTAAATATTTCGTCTACACAATAATCCTCATCAAGAATCTACTCTTGATGTCAAGGCTAAATATAGAATTAATATATATATAGTATGCTGTTCGTGCTTTTCTATATACATCATCAACTATTAATGATATTAGTTGTTGATATGTTAGATAAAACGAATTTACTTGTAATCTTTAAACAAATTCTTAATTAATAAATTAACAGTAGGCATATAAAGGTCAACCAACAATTTTTTAATTATTTTTTTGTCTTAAAGTACGTAATATATTAATTTTTTTGCTTCTATACCTGTATGTATAATTATTTATCCCTGCAATATTATTTTTTGTGTATGAATTCATTTTATCTATGTCCTGTCCTATCATCAGTAACAACAAAATAGTATGTTTATTAAAATATTTATCTTCAAAACATAGGAACACCACCGTGTCAGAGGGCAACTTCGTTTAGCTAACGTTCATATTCCGTGCGTCACCATTATGTGCATTTAAAATAAATATATTTGAAAACTATGGCTCGAAATGGCTGTTTAGACATGCTTCATTTATAAAAGCACATATATAAATAGTACATACACAAATAATCTAGCTTAAATATTTTACTGCGAGTTTAGAACTTAAACTTTTTAAAAATATCAACACTAAAATTTAAATACTTTAAACACTGGACAAACTAATAATTGATTTCCGTATGAAGAGTTAGAAGTTTCTAATAAAAAACTATTTAAAATATATATATTGTAATTTTTAAATGTAAAAGCACCTGTCATAATATATGGAAAACTAATGTACATTTGTTCGGCGTTAGTGGCATGTACATTTTACAGGAAACGTATTTTGAGAATGAAGATTTTTCTTATAATAATTAAGTTGGATAAATGTGTTAAATTTAAAGTCGAGCTACATCTTATTAGTTAACTACGAACATTTAAACTAGCATACTGCATCAGTTTCTTCTATGTCATCTTCATTACATCCTAATTATAACTGTAACACTTATAAACGTTTGTTTAAATTATGTAAAATATATATATATGTTAATTATATTAAGTTTTAATTAAACAAGTAGGTTTTTTACATCAAAGTTAAAAGTATTGGTAAATGTTATGTAAAATGGTTAAATGTTTAAATTTTATAAATTTATGTGGTATCTAATATAATTTAAAAACATTATTAATCAATTTCAGTTTATTTAATTAAATTCTACCTCTAACATGGACTACTGTACATCTCAAAATATTTTTTTTAAAGAGAGCCGAGTGATCCACCTGTTCGAACTATTTATTGTAATAAAATGAAATATTCTTTGGACAAACAACAATATTAACGTTTAAAACTATATTCTATCGACTTCAGGTTACCAAACTGCATTATACTACTAACTAAATTATATTCTTTTTGTGAGCCTATAGTACTACAGGTGTTTCGAATTTATTAATTCTCATCATCTAGGCACACATCTTCGTATTTTTCATTAAATTGAGAGTGAGTTTTTTTTTATTTCTTGCTTCTATTACAAATATAATACAAGGCTTAATATATGTTTTCCGATAAATTGGAATGATGTGCAATATTTCAATTTATTATTATATATTAAATTTTGTTTAAAATGTAATTCTAAACATTAATGTGAAGCAATATTTTTCAACATCCTAACCTATTGTATATTGTAATATTAAAAATAATAAAGACTAAAAATGACGTTAAAAAAGAATCAATAAGTTTTAATTAAATTAACACCAAAGAATGAAACAACATTTAAAAAATTAATATGGAATAATGAAATATGGAGAAATAAATTAAATAATATCAAAATATACATTATTATTATTGTGATACCAATTTATATTAATATTATCTCTTCCCACAATTGCTACACACAAAATTTCAAAATTTAGAAAATCTTAGACTATTTTTGACATATAGATTAATAAGAATACAAAAAGGGAGAGCCATAAAGTTATACATATTGAAACACCTTGTAACAAACAAATAATCCGATAGACGCCCGCCAGTGGGTTAAGTGTAACAGAGGGTCAGTATAACAAAGCCAGTGGGTTAATTATCTTCATACAGATACTGAAAAATGTAAAAATAAAAGAAATAATGTATTTCAAATTTTAAAAAATATTTTTTACATACAATATAATTGTGTTTATAAAATGTACAATATAGTTAGTTATAATACAGTGGCATTAATATAATAGTAAGTTATGGCAGTAGACACGTACACACATACTTTAACATATGGTATATATGTATATATCTACAGTCACGGTTACTATACGGCCGTGATACAATATATTCATGTTATAAAATATTACTGTGGATCGAGGACATGAAAAAAACTATTTTTGATCTATTAAAGAAAAAATATTTTCTAACAATATTTATTTAAACATATGTACATATATATATAAACTCAGAAAACAGTTAGAATGCATAAATAGGTTTTTTTATTCGGCAGATGAAAATATTTGAAAAAGGTCCGTTATTGAAGGCTTTTTCTAATCCTCGACCCAAGAATAGATAAAATAATTCATTTGTAACAAATTATGAAGTGTATAATTTGTACAAATATATATATATATATTGTACCTATAATGTACCTATACTTGTATGCAAAAATGCAAACTGATATGAAGTATAACAATAATTGAATAAACAAAATATTTTAAAGGAATGATTAATCGTTAATTAATAATTATTTTATAATTAATTTAAATTTGTTAAAAATATTAATTAATTATTTTATAATGATTGTTTAATTAATTATAGCTGGCAAAAAACGTAATTATTCTCTTCACTTAGTGAATTCGTATGTTATCGATTTATCTAATTGATATTCATTATATTATTAAACATTTTGAATGTAGGTCTCTGAAGCGAAAATTAAATGATTCAATTGATTTTTACTGATAAAATATCAGACTAAAATAGTAATAAATTGTAGAAAAACGTCACGTAATAAAATTATTATAAAATTATTATACTTGTGCAGTATTTTGAAGACTCACCGGATGATATTAAATAAAAGTTATTTATAAATGTAATTTTGACCAATATTTTATAACTATTATAGCGCACTTTTTGTAAATTTTAACTTATTTTATAACTAAATAAAACCATGCATCCCGTTTTTGCTGTATGTTGCCGCAGCTGAAACATTCCAAAAAAACATTTGATCCTAAAGCACGAATTTTCGTCTATAATATGCGTTTATATAATTATGTTTTAATGATTAACCATTTCTACAAGTATAGTCTAACTTATAAGCTACTACCTATGAAGAAGGTTATAGTTACAGATACGAAAATTAAAATTAAAAGAGAAGGATAGTTATGCGAATTAGCGGCATAGTTTTTCCCTCCAGAAATACTTCTTTCGTTTATTCTTGGTGGGACCCCACTTCCAGTTGAATTGAATCCGGCAGGATATTTAGGAAGAAGATAACTACCAGTAGGATCTACAACACCGATCATGCGGAACACCGAACCAATATATAATACAAAAAAAACAATTAAGCAATGGTAATATTATAAAATAATAAGCGTAATATAATATGATATTTAAATATTATTATTAATGCCATATTCATTTAATTAATAAATTTTACTTTTATATTATTTGTCACAATTTAATGAGTGTTAAATATTTTATATGTGTATTTATATATATTTTAAAAGTATAGTATAACATTTTTTAAATCATTAAAAAAATTTAACGATTATGATACATATATAAATAGCTAAATAATGTAATGAATTAATAGAATTATAAACCCAAAAAATATATAAAATTGATAAATTATATATTAAAGTAATAATCTAAAAATTATAAATTATGTAATTAATTAATTAATAATAAACATATAATATATTATATTAAATCATAATCTATAAATATGTGTCAACTTTATTCATAAATAATTTAACACATAAAAAAATTAGTATATTTAATAAAAACCACTGAATGATTATGTAATGATAATTAGTATAATTAACATTTAGAATTTAGAATTTCTAGTTCTTCTTATTTATTTATATTTTTAATTTGTTTTCTGGTGATGTTGAGGAATTTAAACAGAATGTGTGTGTTTATTTGCTATTACAAAAACTAATAAACTTAAATTTTTTTTATAATTTATCATAAAATATCAGGAAAGTTCATCTGCCATATTTGAAAACTCTAGCGATAATTTTATTTGTTCAATAAACGTTTCATTTGAAAACTGTCAGATTAAAACAAATTATATCCATAACAGGAAAACTATCGGTTCAAACAGTTTTCGTTATATATTGTATTTACCTGATTTACCTTCAGCCAAATCCAATGATTCACCACCTCTGCAGGAGGATGAGCTGTGTATGTAGGAAAAACTCGATGCTATATAATGGAAATGAAAATAATAGACTTATTAAATAAATAAATATAATAAATATAAAAAATAATTGTTTCTATATATTAATTTAATACTTAAAAATTCCAAACATACATATAATTAATTATTTACATAAATAAATTAACTTCACTATTTTCTTGTATTTAATGAAAATTAATTTTTAAGCGCATCAATATTCTTAAAAAGTATATAGTTGTTAAACCGTAAAAGAGGATATATTTATTTTATGTTAAGAATATTTGACGTTATTATAAAATGAAAGCAAAAAATTGTAATTATTAATCTAGATGACATTAAATATTAAAAAATTGTAAAACTTAAACACGCATTTTTGAGGGTCAAAAGACCCGAACCACTGTTTAGTCAGCTATTTTCTTTTGTAAAAAATAAATTTCAAAGATTACACGTCCTTTTTTATGATCCAATCTATCCAACGTTTTATTTTTACCTATTGAATTTGGTATAGGCTATCTTTTTAAATCCTCAGGTTTGACTTGCCGTTACATCACCGAAATTCTATTATTTTATAGAGTATAAGTTATATTTATGATTTTTTAATTAAAAAAAAAATATTATTATTATTTATGATTTGATAGAAGCACATTATTTTCGTTTGGCCATTCTAGAGTTCGGTACATAATTATTGTTTTACTTTGAATCATATTTGACAGTTGTTTGATAATATTTGATAAATCTTTCGTATATTATAAACATTGATTTGTTTTATGATGATATTGAGGAGTGGCCTTAAATGTTTAAATTTACAATTACAGTATAGACTAAACCAATTTTTAATCAAAAAGTGATAAAGTTCAATAACAGCCGAATGTTGACAATTATTTCAATAGAATAAAATCTAGATGAATCTAATTGAAGGTAATAAACTCGTTATAAAATAAAAGAATGTATTTTAGGTTAAAACATTATTATGTACAAGTTGGGTTTTCCGTCGCATTCTAATTAATAAGTATTATATTGCTTACATTTTATATGTATGTATAGTGCTTAAAGTTTATATGTCTGTATATTGCTTGAATGTTATATGTAAATATATATAATATTGAAGTAGTATTTCTTTATGAATATGACTTATTTAATTAGAAAACGGTACACCGAAACACTAATTGTTAAAAGAATAATATTATAGAATTGTTACAGCATATTGATTGATTATAATACTGATGGAAGCTTTCGGAAACGATCGTTATATTTTAAAAAGATAGATTATTTTTTACACAATACTTGATGACGTCTGCCAACATGGTGAAAATCTCTCCTAAAGGTTTAAAATGTTCTTCCGCCAAGCTCGTTTTTTTCATAATTATGATGAAAAATTTTATTTATGGTAGATGTATATGCGCACTAAATAGAGATATCATGTCTGCATTACAAGATCCATACTCATTCATTTAGTCGTGATATGGTTGTTATTTTTTTCACACATCTTGATGCAAGTCTGTTACCCCATTGCGAAGTTATTAATTGCTTGTCATCACAATCCGTAACATTGACAATGCTCGGCTAATTTATCGATCATATTTGCATGAATTTTCAAAGTTTAGGCAGACGAAGTGGAAGCAAATGATGATACAATTTATTTAGCTCTGGAAAGTGGATTATTGATCAGAAAAGCCTGCTGAACATTACACGGAATCATGTAGAAATCGTTAAAATTTTTATAATGTAGTATTATTTTCTTTTTGCAACTAACTTCGTATATAATTTTTGTATTGTGTTTAATTAGATATTGTTCAGATTGTGATAAAACTAATACCATTACTTAGACAACACCGGCAGCTTGTGTTATTTGTTTTATTATAGATTTGACAACATACAAGATGATCCATAATTTTTCGGAAAATATATTTAATCTCTCTGTATATAAAAGCGTATTTATTAGACGATTTCAAAACAGATACACATAAACATTTTTGCAGAGGACATATAATAAATTATAATAATATGTAACACTTATTTGAATTTGTAAATAAGAATAATACGTATGTATATAAATATTTAAATAATAATCATAATCGTTATAAATAAACACCATACTAGTATCACCAACATACTTCCTTTACTATCGACTATATGAGATAGAATTTTGATTGAAAACAAAATTTAACAGATATACAATGGATTTTAAAATCATATAAATGTTTTTTTAAACACATTTGAAGAAAACTACAAAATCTTATTCAGGACATCTAGCTATTACATCATATAATTACCTGGAAACACATAAACTTCAACTAAATTTGGAATCGCCTTATCTCCAATAAGATCAATCCAGCGTCCCTTATTCCCAAACAAATCGCAACAAACTTCTTTGCGTCCTGGGTAGCTTGAGTCTCGGATCAGGCAATAACGCAGCCACATTACGCTTTTGTCAGTGTCTTGAATTTTTACTGACGTGGTGACTGTAGAAATTAATGATATTCAAGTAGTGAATAAATTACAGAAAACTTACATAAAAAATATGGCACTATTAAATTCAACAAAATAAATAATTTTTAATGATGGATAATGTATAAATAAATGCGGAAATAAACATATTGTGATTAACCAGAATCTTTTTTATAAATTAACTGAGTATTAACTATATTTTAAAACTCTTTTTTCAACGCAAGAGATAACAAGCCAATTTTGTGAATTTCGGGAAGATACCTTATAGATTTATAGATTTCACAATTCATATACACATTTTATTGATTTCTAATTTTTAAATTAAATATAGTAACAATGTGAGATTTGAAGTCTAGAAGAAGATTTAATTAAAATAAATATCGTTTGTGTTATATTAACTATAGATACTGTGAATAAAATAACCGACAATCACGCAAATAAATAAATAAATAACGATTGCATCATGATTAAAATATTTACTTTGATGATAATGAACATTTTGTGTCAATGCAAGCAAAAAAGATAAAAGAGTTAGAAATATATGTTAGATTCATTCCTAAAAACTTAATTAACAACTGTATTTTAAAATTAGGTATTCTAATACCCTTAAGAATAATTACATAATTTTTTGAAATTGTTATTGAGCATGTAAGAAAATGTTATAAATAGTTAAATTAAATAATTATAGGAAACAATTCTTTAATACAAATATTCCATTTCATCATGAATTCATATATAAACAGCACCTTGAAAAAGTGAAACATGTGCACTTGTAAACTTTCAAAGTTTTATACTAGTTAATTTAAATATTAATTTAAAATTAATTTATATTATTGTACAGTACTGTATTTGTAATTTGGCTGAACAGGCATAGAAAAAAATAGTTTATTTTATCAATTAACATTTAACATTATCTTAGTTTCTAAAAAATAATGAGTACCCAAATAATTAGCAATGGGTCAACTAACCAATTTTATATAAACTTTTGGAACCTATAATATATCTATTTAACTCGATAACATATAGTTTACACATGGTTCGATTTTTAGGAAGAAATATTTTTGTCCCCATTTCACGCTTGAGAAAAAATTTAACATTTCTAAAAGTTTCCGTTAAATCATAAGTTTGACATTATATTTTAAACGCGACTAATAGCGTTTTTCTGCGATTTAGACAAATCTTTATAGTTATTCACAACTCTCGAGTTTTATTTAAATTATTATATAAATATATTGAATTTTATAGGCTTTAATTTTAAGCTATTATTTTTTATAACTAAAACAGTTGCTAGCCAGGAACGGAAGAGTCCGAGAGTAAGTGGGCTCGAACCTGTTCCGAGACAACACCATCGGAATACACAAATCGGCGTTTTAACCACACACCGTTACTATTTCATTGGTTTTACATTTGAACAGTTATTTATAATTATAACAACCATTCAATGCTTTTGATTTCAATGTTTATTGGTTTTTTGTTTTATTTTCTTTAAAATTACAGAAAGCTTTCGTAATCAAATTTTAAATATTTTTTAATCTTTAAAGTTATTCAATTTAATTAATAAATAATATAATATAATAAATATAAATATTGTGTTTTATGTAGCCATTCTGTGAACCTATTGTATTGTATATTGTATAATTGAAATGTGCATTTGTTATGTACGGCTCTTCATATTTTATCTAAACATCTTTCCTGAAAATGATTGAATTTCAGCCGAAACTAGTCGAAAGATAATACTTACATGTTAATGTAGTTCATTCTATTCTTTATATTTCAAAATACCATATTAATTACCACTCACTCCAATCTCCCTCTAATTTGAACTTGAGCATACCCAGCTCGGCAGAAAAACCAATATCAACCGACCATTTATTAAACGACTGATAATTTGAGTAAAGCGCGTTGTCTTCCACTTCGTCATTAAGTAAGTGACCGTAACGGGAGCACTGACTGCTACTGACCTGTTTGAAATTGAGTACAGATTTAAAGAGGTTAGACATAGTAAAAAAAAATCAATAAAATTCATAGAATAAATAATCTTTCCTGTAAAATATCCACAGTGATTGAAAAATAATATGATATATTATAAACAATAAATTCAAAATGAAAAAAAAACTTTATTGAGTTTTTAACGGTAAAATACAATTTAAATTAATTATTATATTATTTATGGGAAATGTTCTCCATACTATTCTATTCAATTAATTATATTTATTTTTAGTTTATACTCTGATATACTGACCTCCTCGAGAGATTTGAGTATTGGCTTGTTCATTACAAGATTGGCATCATCGGGATAGAGGAGACCACGAACTATGGCACGATAGATGTTCAACGGCCGTCTGTCTGATTTGGTTAGTGTCAATGTTACCTATATAGACAAAGAAGTGATCAAATAGTATGTTATTGCCCTTCAGTTTAGGTTAAAATTGATAATGATTTCTATTAAATAGTATGCATAATTGGAATCCACAATATATACAATAATTATTATTATTAAAGAATCAATAGTAAAATTATATCTTCATGGCGACAATTTATACGACAATCATTTACAGATTAATATATTTAGTATAATTACTTACGTATAAGAAAAAATAAGGACACTAATTTGATAAACAAATTTTTAAAATATTTTTCTACTGTATCAATTACTATATATTTTTACACTTACAAGAAGGTATACCTAATGATATAGTGTGCTACCACATGGTGATAGGGTGCTCATTTTTAACAATACCTAATTTGTGACTGAACATTGAACGCATTTTTTAATCTTTAATATCATTAAAATATTTAGAAGGGCGACTGCTGCACCATGACTCCTCACTCCCCCCCTCCTCTAACCTCCCCTATCCCCCCTCACTTATTGACCAAACAAAAATAATAATGGAGACAATGTAGAACGAAACAGACACTGTAAGTGAAAATCTAAAATTGTATATTTTTTATTCTATGTTTATATGAAATACTTTTATTTTTACATAAAATAACATGCTAAATTCTATAACTCATAAACAGATAAAATTATCTAAAGCAATATATACATATATACTAAATACAACCAACTACGGGATGTAACACCTAGATATATGACCGTTAATGAATTTTTTTGAATGCTATTATGCACATTAGTGTATATAAAATGTTCAGAGAGTGTACAAAATATCAAAGATTTCCCCAAGCAGCTTGTATTGCTACTAAATGGTGAGCAATACTAAATTTCACTATTATTTTATGTTAGTCAACACCCAATGCAGAACATTTTGAATTGTCAACACCTATAAGATAAGAATGCATCTTCTTTTCAACTCTGTCCTTAATAATGGCTCCAAAATGTTCACAGGGATTTATGTGAGGTAGGTTATCTGGTAAATGACGATATCAGCAGCTGTTGAATGGCTAAAACTTTGAAGCACGGAGTTTTGTCATGGAGAGGTGTGACTAAATCAAATCTATAACATTGTTTGGATCCCTTAGAAATGGTAGGAAATTAGTCATCAGAATTGCCAGTCAAAAATAATCACCTCTCCAGGAATCAATATTCTCTTTTACACCTATAACATCCTCCTGGCCTAACTATGAATAAAAAAAACAATGATCTTAATGAACTGTGATTTAGTAACTATAATCGCCGATATCTTTTTTATACGATTTCCTCAATTGACATTGACCAAACTCTATCATTTTGACTGTTCGGTTTGTGAAATAACCAAATATAAAAATCGGCACTACAAGCAGCGTGCATAAATTCATTATTATCCCAGTTTCTGAAATATTCACAAAACCATGGGCCATTTTCACGATGCAAAGCAGTCTTGTGTGGCTTCTTGATAACACGGAAGGAGATACATTTTCAGTGACTTCAAATATCGATAAATTGTCAAATATGGGATACTCCAGCTTCATCTCCTATTGATAACAGTGTTTTGGCTAAAGTTCGAGTGCTTTTTCGCTATTTATAAGTACTTACACGATTTCCAATTTCATACCCAGTTCTATCTTTATCCACTGACCTTGTATTCATGAACATAATTATTCAAATTATTTTTAACAAATTATTCACTTCTTCCGATTGTTTCAAATACTCATTGCCTTGCGGTGTAGTTTGCACCGCATGCTCTCTTACCTGCTTGCTTGAAATTAATAGTTTTTATTCTAACACTAAAACATAGTTCAATATGCGCAGCATTGGCGGATTTAGGTAGGGGGAACGGGCGTACGCCCCCCTAAAATATTTATAATGCGCCCTTGAGAATTTTTTTAAAAAGTGCCCCCTGAAAAGTAAAGAAGCACTCCAAACGGTATTAAATAGACTTGGTAATAAATAACTGATTTGATTGTCAATTGTCAATGTCAATGTATCTCTTAAAATTATTTTTTTTGAAAACGGTGGTGTTTTATAAATCAATCTATTTATTATAAATGTCACAATGTATTTATTATTATTTTTTAAATAAAAAGAAGATATATATCAAACCCTATTTTGTTGTCTATCATTTTTTATAAAATGCAAATTTTACAAAAAAATTGCTGATCTCCCTCCATATATAAGCGCTCTTTTAATGATTCCGCACCCTCTAAATCAAAAAGCCGTAAACGCCCCTGCGCAGCACAGCATGGCTTTTAAATTTTTAATTTAAGGTACGTATAAAATTAAATGTAAATTTAAGGTACATATAAATTAAATTGAAATTTAAAGTACATATAAAATTAAATTGAAATTTAAGGTACATATAAAATTTAATTGAAATTTAAGGTACATATAAAATTTAATAAAAATTAAAGGTACACACAATTATATTAAAATTAAAGGTACACACACAATTATATTAAAATTTAAGTTACTTATACTCGTACAAATAAATGTAAGATCACAGAGATATTCATTAAATTGCATATCTATGTGTTGATAAACATAACCTTTGTCTGTTGAAGTTTCAGTCATGAAGAATAACTGTCCTTAATGTAACAATGCTAGAACTGTTTTAATTTCTGCACACTTTCTGCGGTACATAAGGTACTGTTTAACGCATGAGAGCTTACTTCGATCAAAGAGTATTGTTATTGTCAACTCTTCTACCATTTCAAGCGTAAAAGTTTTTACTACTACGGAAATATTCCTTTAGAAATCGACTACCAAACTCTTAAACTCCGACTAAATTAAATTATCAAAGTTACCATGTTACATGGATATCAATCAACGCTGTATTTTGAACCATAAAACAACTTGAACTCAATAAGTGACAGACGAGGAACCAATACAATAAGTGACAGACGCGGAATCAATACAATAAGTGACAGACGAGGAATCAATACAATAAGTGACAGACGAGGAATCAATACAATAAGTGACAGACGAGAAATCAATACAATAAGTGACAGACGAGAAATCAATACAATAAGTGACAGACGCGGAATCAATACAATAAGTGACAGACGCGGAATCAATACAATAAGTGACAGACGAGAAATCAATACAATAAGTGACAGACGCGGAATCAATACTGCCAGAGGAGGAAACATTATTAAATTAATTGAGGATACGATGGAGCACGCGACGAAAGAAAAATAAAAGACACATTTTTTAACTACAATTTTGGCGAAACACTTATGGAAGAAATTGACATTGAAAGATTTAAAACACAAACCCATTGTAATTTATTTACTCGAACACGACCTTGACCTAGTATAAACAGGCCCGGGTAGGTAGGTGTAGGAGGGATTGGGGGGGGTTAGGGGGGAAAGATCAGTCATGGTTGAGAAGTCGTCCTTCCCATACTATTGTCATAATTTGAAACAACCGATATGATGGGATTAGAATATTAACCGCAATTTAATGTTTAATTACTACATAATGTGCGATTAAGTTATTATTTAATATTATTTCTCCACAAAGGTTAAACTATCTCGGACAACAAAATCAACCGATTCATTTGTGTATTCCTTTTTCAAAAATTTCGAATGCTAAAAATTATATTTAAATAATATTTTGCATGTTACCAACTTAGACAAGTTTAAGTCTAAATAAAATATTTGGATTAATTTATTTCACTAATCTATATAATACAGTTTATATCATCTTAGATTTCAATTGTGGTAAATGAGCAATATTTATGAAATTTCTAAAATAATTTTTTTAATATATTAATATTTACTACATTAGTTTTATAAGTTAGTAATAATAAAGAATACAATATTGTCTTTGGTCACGTGGGTGCATCCTATAAATTTGGTTTGGGGGCAGCTGAGTTCACAAGGGAAGCCAAAAAAGTGTTGTAATCGACTTTTTAGCAATATAGTCGTGGCAAAAATATTGTACCCGTCTAAAAATTATAAGAAAATATTGTACCTGGTATTAATGATAATTAATCGTTCCCGCCATGCATTTCCGTTAATTAAATATATGTTTAATTTAATATTAATCGAAATTTATATTTAAATCCAGGGCCGTAGGCGCCTAAGGGCTTGGGGAGCTCTAGGCCCCCCCCCCCTTCCCTCAAGTTTTATGAGCGCGCCTATTTTGTTTGTTTTGTACAAGAAAATATTGATTTGATAATAATACGTATATACATAGTAACTCTGAATTTGAATGTAAACTTTTATAATTTAGTCATTTTTGGCTCCAAGTTATGGTGTGCCCCCTAACTTTTAAAACATTCCTACGGTCCTGAAATCGATCTGTTTAAATAAGATTGGCTGTTAGCTGTGCAATCTGATTGGCTGTCAGCTGTACACTCTGTGAGATTGTACAGAATTGTGATAGTACGTGGTAGTCGCTTAATAGATTACAAGAAGGGCCAAATCAATGCTCTACGTTTCCATGCTGATTTTTCTAATCATGAATTTGCTGAATCTCTTAAAATTTCAGAAAATAAGTCAATAAATGCCTACAGAGATTAGGAGCAGGAGGAGATAATCAAGAAGGAAGCAGACAAATTTGTGGCCTTAAAAAGAAAACGACTGAAGAAGTGGATATGGTGATTGTGCAAGCAGCAACAACAAATACCTTTGCGTCTATTAGATACATCAAAGTTTAAGATCTTAACTTAGACATATGCAGAAGAAGATTTTCCAATTGTTTACAAAATTCTGTTCTTAAAGCATTGAAACCAGCAAAAAAGACGAAAATACCTCAGCAGCATAAATATAGGAGACATGAATGGGCTAAAAGAAAGTTGAATTGGAGTGAACGATAAATGTCAAAAAGTAGTTTTCTCTAATGAATCTAAGTTTTGCATGAGTCAGTCATCTATACAGTATGTTCGTAGACCCGTCGTATGTCAGTACCAAAAACGACATGTCAACAATAAACCTAATAGATCCGCAGCACATGTGATGGTTTGAGTTGCGTTTTTGATGAATTCTCACTCGAATATTAATTCAAGAAAATCAGATCATGTACAGTCCCGATATGAATCCGATAGAAAATGTTTGGTGTCTGATGGAGACTAATTTTTAAAGAAAATTTTAATGTCCTATTAACTCCGATGCGCTTTTTGCAACCCTGGATTACATTTGGAAAGAATTCATTAAAGATGTGAATTATGGAAGAAGTCAAATTAGTTCCATGGTACACCATGTCCAATCTCGCCAATGTGCAGAAGAAGTATGTCGTTTTTTATTAACTATTAAACATTTCATGAAGTTTTTTTTGATAACTATAAACATTTAATGTAGTTTTTTGTAATTAATTAGCTTGCACAAAACATATACAATTTTGGATATTAAATATGTTACTTTCTTATAATTGTTAGATATGGATACAATATGTTTCCACAACTTTTTTATTTGACAATCATTTGCGTAATAAGATTTCTTTACATTATTGTGGCACATATTTGCGTGATACATACCCCATATAGTGTTATAATTTAAAGGTATCTATATTGAACATTATAACAAAAATGAAATTTATGTGGGGGAGGTTGAAGCCATTTTTAACTATAATTTACACAATATAACGAATAATAATTGTCCTTACCACTCTCCCTGCTCCCCACTTGGGCTTCCTACAACACCTTTCACAGCAACGTTCCACTGTAATTTTCACCCGTACATCCTCATGGATTGTCTGATAAGGGCAGTCTGGCGTCCACTTGAACTGCGCTATGTAACGTTCCTCGTTCTCAAGACCTTCGGGATAGCCCAATTCACCACTTGCCGAAATCAAACTAGAACCATCTGAAATGTATCGTATTGAAAACATATAGTCATGATAACAGTATATAGTTTTACTTTTAATTATAAATAAGAGGGCCGGCGGAACCGGGGGGAAGGCAGGGGGTGGCCTTTCATGAGGGGCGGCACTTTTTATAAGAGGGCAAAAGCATGCGAATAATTGAGGTGGGCGGGAGGGGGGGGGGGGGGCAAATTAGAAATCCCTTTTTACATCCTTTCGCCGACCCTGAATGAGTGTGTGTCTATTTAGTTGTTTCAATATTGATTAGTAATAGTTAAACGGATTTGTAATATCCGGTATATATTAAAATCATCATTTTCTTTCATCTAGTGAAAGTTTCCAATGTTTTGAATTATAGTTTATCTTTATATAATCCCAATGCCCTAAACTTTTGCAGATAATTTAGACATCATTAATATTTGTCTACGTAAATAGAATTTCAATGTTATTTAACACATTAATAATCTATGAAAGCAAAATTCATTATACTACAAAACACAGATTCTGATGCATATTATATAATTATGCAGCTATGTAAAGCTGAATGACTTTGTAAAGTTAGAACGATCAACTTTAGTGAAATTTGTTTGTTTGAAATGTATGTTGAACTCATAAACTTTGTCGGACTAAACTAGCTTAGTTTGTGCCGGATGCCGACGGCGCCAAATGTTAATATTGAGTGTGCACCATAGTAATAAATTAATTGTATTATTTCTGACAATCACATTTTAAAAGATGAAAAATTAAAATATGTTAATGTTTTAATCCTTCAAAAGGCACATTCAAGGTTGAACTGCAAGCCGATTGAAAACAAAATAATGAAATATTGAAAATTAAATAATATGGACAAAAATATGTATATTTTGTGTACAACAACAAGTTTGTTATAAGAAATATGTCGGGTTATTTGTGCAAAAATATAAAAGTATAATATTCGCTTTGGCAATAAGGTCATATTTAGGTATTTTCAATTGCATGTACACAATTAACATGTCTGCAATACCTCCAAAGGTGCAACACGTATTACTAATACACTATATATGGTGCAACCCATTACTTACTTTCAACTTCAATAAATATATTATGGATTGTGTAGGAATTCTTCAGATCCCAAGTGATTGTTATTTGCTCCACTCCGGCACCTAACGATTTTGATGTTTGACGACTGCATAAGTTATCTGTGCCGCTGGTTGCTGGATTGATGATGGGGTTATCCGTTGAGCACGAAATATCATCTGCCGGTGATAACAAGAACCGAATGAAGAAAATCACCGTAATTTTAGCTCTTTCAAAACCGATAATAATTATTGTAATATATATAATTGGACACAATTCATGTTAAAGCACTTAATCAGATATATATATATATATATATATATATATACTGTATAATATGTTTTTGTAAATGTATTATTAGAATGAGGTAAGCAAGAGAAATGATTGCTGGCAACCGAAATCATATAACACTATTTTAAATGAATATTAATAACAAAAAGTCAACATTTTTGTTTATAAATCACATATATTTCTTATAAGCTGTTTTTACTAACTGAGTGAATAACATACTAAATTATTATTATTATTCCAAATTTCTAATTAATTATACATTACTTTAAAAATTTCAGATATATTTGATTAATTATTAACATACATATTAATGGAGAGAGGTACGGACAAAGATTAACTTATAATATAATGTACTTCATAACATATACCTAATTATACAAAACGACTATTTGTAATGTACTATAACTTTTTTTAATTGCAAAAATTAAACCATTATTTAATGACTCAAATCTTATATATTTGCAGATTCTGTTATTTATATTATTTTTAAATGTTCTGAATATTCATATTAGGCTATATAGTTCTACCGACAAACCAGTTTTTTAAAACATATCTGACCTCACAAAATTCAAGTTATTGATCAGAATCGTGGTTAAAAAAGCTTGTATAAATTTTGATATTATATGTAAGCACGTTTCCAATTTAATAAATTTATACATACTAATGCAATTAATTTTTCTCCGTTTAGTTAATTAGTCTGTAAAATTATTCAATTATTATACTATTATACTGAAGAGTATAAATGCATTTTTTATTTGATATATATATATATATATTTGAACATGACGTGTTCGAATTCAGATCAATTCGAGCAAATAACTTTCTAATAAAAATTAGTTTATAATTATAATGCATCCAATAGTCTATATCCTATGTCTTTAAAATTAGTTTACTTAGTAATTATTTGGAATTCTTTTAAATTAGATTATATTTCAGATGTAATTATTCTTATTAATGTCGGTTCTATATAATTGTTAATGAAAAATGTCATTAAGCTTTTATGATTATTATGATTATTATGATTGATATGCTAAACGATACGCACAACTATAATATATTTACAATCAATATATATAGAGTAATTTCCTAAATATATCAAACACTAATTAATTTAATCATGTCATTTGTCATGTCAATATGGAATTTGTTTGTAGTATTTTATTAATTAATAGTTTTCTTTCTGTTTGCTATTTATTTCATACAGAATATATCTGTTTAATTAATTTCAATAACAATTTACATATATATTTCACTAAATAAAATCATATCTCAAATGTGGTCAACCTGAACCGAACAAAATTTAAGAACGGAACAAAAAAGGAACAAATTCAAAATGTGTATCAAAATATAGCTCGCGTATACGCATTTCTATAGAAATGGAAAAAAATTGCGTTAGTCGATATTTGACCTACTTCCTGAGCTATGACCTACTTTAGTGCTTTATCCACAGGTTCAAACCAGATTCACTATAAGAATGGAACATCAAACAGAGACATATTTGGTGACACATAGCTATATCAAAATATCATGTAAATTTAATAAAATATTTTTACGAGAGCTACATTTGTTTCAATACGATGTTTAGTTCTTAAAGTAAATCTGGGGATAACTTATCGGGAATGATTATTATTCAATTTTTGCACGAGTAAATATTTAATATATTTAACGAGTAAATAATAAACATATTTAATATTTATAAAATTTAATTATTTAACCACTAAAAATTAGTTCAGTTTTGCAAATTCGAGTTCTTAGTTTTAAATTACTGATGGGTCTATATGGGGTTACCACCAGTTAAGGATTTAATATAATGATATAATGATTGTTAAAATATTAAACACTATCTCTAAAATAAAATTAATTAAAATCAAACAAAATCAAATTATTAATCAAATCAACTGAATACAATCTTCATAATGCGGCCCTTTTTTTACAGGTCACATAGGGCTTATGGTCATATATGTTATTATACTATATAATACTATGTAATATAATGTAATACTATATTATACTATGAAATACTATTTAATACTATATATTATTATGCTATTTCTATAAGGACCTCCAATAGTGAGAAGAGTCTCTATTAATTAAGAGGGCCCCAGGACTAAAGTGAGCCCTCACCAGTGAAGAGGAATCCCAATAGTAAAGTCTGATCCTAGCAATGATACAATCCTAATAGTAAAGTCTGATCCTAGCAATGATACAATCCCAATAGTAAAGACTGATCCTAGCAATGATACAATCCCAATAATAAAGTCTGATATCCTAGCAATGATACAATCCCAATAGTAAAGTA
>JAUZND010005255.1:0-11288 GCA_034780555.1 Coelogynopora nodosa
TCCTTATTATTATCCGGAACAGCTTGAAGCCAATTAGAAAACCTTGTGTCACGCAGCCATGATATATTAAAATAAGTTGTACTATTTGCCCTCTTTTTAAATCTATAATCCAAAAAAATACAACAATGTAGTTAACAATTATATTAGTTAGTTATGATCGTGAATAGTATATTAGATCAAAATAATAAACGGTAAATAAATGAATCAAACAATATAATGTACATGATTGTAAGCAAATAAGTACTACCTAATGACAGCTCAGAATCCTAGGGGCACCTAATTACCTGCAACCATAGTGGTTGTGCTTAGCACCTACCTAATAACATGACGTAGCCTAAAAACTATGAAATTAAAGCCAAGAATACAGCTAATAGAGATATAATTTTTTTTACTAAACTTATAAAAAAAATCCGTGATGACTGAATTCCGAGATTTTTCAAGAGATCATTTTTTTAGTGACTTTTCCGTGAATTTTCAAGAACTGAACACCATGAAACAGTGGACAAACTGGGATTTGGTGTGAAATTCCGTGGAGGTCAGAGCTAGCTATGATGGGGCTGAGAAGATGGCTGGTACATTTAAGGGAGCGGCAGCAGAATAACAAATATGTATCTGAAAGTGATGTACATCCACTGATACTAGCTATTAATATCAGTTGAACCTATGCGTTGTGAAAGCCTACAAAATTCCATTTCTACAAAACATTATAAAAACTATTTAGGGAGGGTTACTTTGGCGTAGTATTTATATATAATTAATTGAAGTACGCAATCTCAGCTTATAACCAACAATTTGATAAACTCACTATTTCAGCACAAGTCAGTAAGTGGGGCACCTTGACCTCCCCCTTGTTAGTGCCCTGTATCCAGTTATCTAACTATATTAGACTTTCAGTTATATATAGGAAGAAGAGATAAAATAGATATGATATAATTTATTACATAATTAGGTCACAGCACTTTAGTTAATATATTTAAAAACATAATGTAAAGAAATATACAAAATGTAAATAAGTTAAATTACTATAATCAAATCAAATACAGCTTGTCAAAATAAATTCATGGAACATTAAAAAAACAAATAATTAAATAGCATTTAAAAAAGGTCTGTCAAAAATATGTAAAATTAGATAGTTCTTCATTTATAGCATAACAGTATAGTCGTCCAATAGAGTACAGACAGCAATGCTGAAAAGAAGGGTATATCTGTATAGATACAAAAAATTAATAAAATAACAACATTTTTAAAACAACAATTACTATTTATGAAATTAAATACCATTGAAAAGCAACAGTAATCAATTATTATTATTAGTCGACGCTCTAACCCCAGTGTAATACTTTTCGAGATATACATATATTATTACAGATCATGGTTAGTGGTAGAGTTCGTCGAGGTGAATCTTGTAATGGGCGCGTAGGTTAGGTCGTTTTGATTTCATTGATGGTGTAATCAGGTTATTGTCCACGGAAAAGAGTTCGGTAGAGATGTAGATTTTCTTCACCTGAAAGTTATGAACAGCAATTATTGTGGATTACAGAGTACAATTAAAAATAGTTTGAATACAATAACTACAGAAAATCACATAAATCTCAACATTAGTTGGATGGTTTCAGAGCTGTTGGGTGTGATACATAAAAATAAATTGAATTGAGATAAAAAATAGCCATTAATTTATTAAATAATTTTTTTTACCATTTAATAATGTAACACTAAATAAACATTTCGGCTTCAAGATTTCGGTAACAAAAAAAATAAACTGATATATTACGCAGATAAACAAAGATTAAGACATTCATCAGATCTGTTGATTTTAGGTTTGTTTTGTGGTATGAGAGCAGTGAACTGTATGTATATGTGTGCTTGGGTGTTTTTATACCAAACAGTATTGAGATGTTATTGAATTTGTGTTACTGTAATGAATTGAAATTGAATACTCTTTTAAGTGATGTGATAAAATGGCGTGTATGTATGCACACTTATGTCTTTATTATGCCAAAACAGGAACTGTTATAAGTACAAGTATAACTCGGTGGAATTCCTTTATTATTCTTTCACTTTTGGTGTTGGTCTTTTTGGCTGGTTTTATTGAGTTTTTTCTAGGAAGTTATACTCTTGTTTTTTCCAGTTATAGAATTTCCTCTCATTTGCCTTTTGTGTATCTTTTTTGTCGGTTTTCTTTGTTATATAGTTACCCTTTCTTTTGATTTATATTTTATTATTTCTGATTTATCATTTTTCTTTCTATCTGGTAAGCTGATTTTGCCTGATGTTCCAATCAATTCTATTGATCTTTATTTCTCATTATAAGTTCCTTCTTTACTTGAACGTTATCACAGAAAGCATGAACAAAAGAGCTTCAAATACAGCAGGGCTCAGGGGCCGATCTAAGGATTTTAAGAGTGGGGTTAGTTCAAGTTTTTAACAAGGAGTTCTTTTGTTTTTTTATTCTGCAATACTGCCATGCTTATAGGGTGGTTCGAAACCCAGAACTCCCACACTGGACGCAAGCCCCCGGGGTTACACTAACTGCCACATATAGTATACTTCCTAATCATTCTTTCGTGGATGCAATGCGTGAAAGATTTTGTGATGTCAACAAAATGAATCAATGAGATCAAATAGTTTCTCTCTGCTTTTAATGAGAAAAATTGTGATTGCAGAGAGGGAATTAAGTGCCAACAAAAGAGGTTCTTCAATAAAAATGATTTTTTTCCATATTATATATTTAAATAGGCCTAATCTTAAATTTGTGAAGTTACAGAGTACAGATAATATTTATGTCAGACACAATAATCAATAAGTTATTAAATCTGTAGACTGGTTCCGAGGTATCCAAAAAATTAATTTTCTTTGGACCTATTAGGCTAGTACAACTTAGTTTGTGTACATCTAGTAAAATTTGGGCCAAATACACGCATGTTAGAAGCACTGTAATTTTTTCAAGAAATAAACAGTATATGATATAGTAAGCTCACACGAAAAAGTAAAACAAAACGCACTAGACAAAAATGACGGCAAAAATGCTATAAAAGTGCGCATATTATAAATAGTATAATATACATTCTAGCAATCAAGATGGCAATAATTACAACAATTCCTAGAACAGTGAAAAAGGAAAAAAAGCACTCAGCCGCGGCCAACCTTTTCAAAGCCCTTGAGGTTGCTAGCGGCGGCCTTCTCATTCATCTCATCGAGCAGGAGGGCCCGGATCTTGGGGTGCTGACACAGCTCCTCGGGCCGGGTGTCAGTGAGACCCATCCGCTCCGCCGTGGGAATCAAGGTCTCCACGTCCGGAACCACAACCGCCACCGTGAAGGAGTGCAAACTGTTGCCGTCGACGAAGATCTGGGCGATGTGCAGACACTGGCCGTAGACACACTCGAGCTTCTCCGGGGCCACGTACTCGCCCTGAGAGAGCTTGAACATGTTCTTGCACCGGTCCACTATGCGGAGACAGCCATTCTGCCGGTAGCAGGTGAGGTGGGGGAAAGTCAGTGTATAACTCGGCTGAACAGAGGTACTGTCAGATCATATGGCAGGTCAAATCATATTGTTACGATTTTTAAATGCATGGTTCAGATTGCAAAATCATTTTAAATAGAAAAATAAAATATATAGGCCTATAGATAGCAGTTTGTATGACTACTATTATATTAATTTATTGAAAAACTATTTTTTTACTTGATGCTTAATCCAGAAAATGAGTGAAGTGATTCTCTACATTATTACAACAGCAACAAACTAAGTGCAGTTGTCGTGTAGATACCATGGGGATCATTTTAAAGGCTGGAGGAATGTTGTAACACTTTAGTCATTTTTCAAGATGATCGCATACAAATTTATTATATCAATTTTTCCATTTAGGGAAAATTATGGCATTTATAAACTATATATTTATTACCAAATAAGAAAGTATAACCTACGTAAAAGTTACATTTTCAAAAACATATTATGTGCAGGCAACCGTTCTACCGATGAGGGAATATAAAAATTATCTGGTCTTATAAATAAGTCATATATTTTTACAAGCCTTTTGAAATAATTTATTGTGCTTTTAATTAAATGATCTGGGAAATAATAATGGACTATAATTATAGAAGAGTTTGAAAATATTGTTGTATCGGCCATCAGACATTGCCAAGTATGCCGTACTGAAGGTGGAGGAAGCTGAGCTTACATAAGCGGATTATGTGCGTGGGTCTATATTACTGTTTGGAATTCTAAGATTCTTATAAAAATATCCCAAGACATTAAATTAGTTTATCTAATAGAATTAAAATATTAATTTCACATGAAATTCGCACTAATTACTCAAAACTAACATAACACATATAAACAATGAAGAACACACTTAACTTTAAATATTTATTATCTGAAGAAATTTCCCATTCCCATTTTCCAAAATATTTTTCTGATGTGTGTTATGTACAATGTAGTATTTCCCCAAATATGTGAAGATATTTTATACTAAATAAGTTTTCTAATTTTTCCCAAAAGGGAAAATATAACTATAATTAATTATAAAATTATATATTTTCAAAACTTTTCTAAATTTCGAAGACTCCTACGAACCTTGCCTGTTAAATATTCGATTTAAAAAGTGGTACTAGCTGTAAAACATATTTTAATAAGTTTATAAAATAGACGTTCATGAGCTAATTTGTATGGCTATTGTAATAATATGTTACTCTTTTAAAAAATTATAATGAAATCATTAACTACTTATTGATCTCCCTAATTATGACGTTATTTTCTGTGGGGACTTCAATCGTTTTAACATTAGCGCAAACTGCTATAACCTAAACCTTATACTATTAATTTATACTATATGGAGCGGCGGAACAAGGGCCATTGCCCGACCAACATTTTAGTGGGTAGAGCCCAAGATAGGACCTGGCCCTACCAATATTTCCTTCTGTAAATACCCGTTTTTAAAAGCAATACATGTGTAATTTATTTCATGCAGATAGTCTTCATTCTTTTACTCTATTATGGATGGTCCAATGTGAAAAATCTGAAATTTAGCCCTACAAGTTACAAAATTGTTCCGCCGCCCCTGCACTACAATATAGTACATATGTGGCCTAACCCGGATTAATAGTAAGCTTAATAAATTAAATAAGATTGATAGTTAAGGGAGGGTTACTTTGGCATATATACTTTGAAGACAATATAATAATTGAAGGATGCTATTTAGGTTATAACCAACAATTTGTTATGTACTCAATATGGGTGCAAAAATCAGTTTACTAATGCTAAGAGTACTGCTTGTATTCGAACGCTGATCTATAAAAGAATTTCATGAAATTGTAATGTTTGCTCAATATGTCTCAACCATCTCTACCTTCAGTCTATCACTGTCAGTATAAGTTTGTAAATTCACAAAGCGGTTTGTTAAAAGTGACACATACTTAGTTTGTCAATTTGCAAAGCGGTTTGTTAAACATTTTTTCTTTATATGCTGAACAAAGCAATATTTTCAATTTACTTTAAAAATAATAATGCTGAAGCATTTAAAGTAAGCTGAGTTAATTATTTTTACTTTTCCTCAGTTTACTTAATAAAGACGGAAAATAAAGACTAGGTTGATCTACTAGTTTTAAAGTAAATGAAACTTTTTTAATTTGATTTATTTCCAGAACTTTAATTCATTAATAGTTAGTCAATTAATTTAAACAGTAATAGATAGACAGCTAAATATACTATACATTTAAAAATGATTTTACTACAAAGAGTGTTTAGCCAAGACAGTGTGTTCGTAAGAAAATGTGTCTCAGGCACATGTCTTCTCGACGAAGGTCCAGAAAGGTTACATTTGCTAATCCACAGAAGAGAGACATTTTTGATACGGTATATCATGGCTATTTTCAGTGGCCGAGGAAAATTAAGACAAGCAATATATTATAATACTTCTGATTTACATATATGTAATAATTTAATACACTATTATCAAAGTAATTAATATAAATTATGAAATATGTCTTAAATATCAGAAAGTAATATACAAATTATTTAACAATAAAATATATTGTTTTACAAAGGATTCATATAGATCTAAATTATTATTCCATACATATAGTTCAATTGTTTCACACTACTTCAATAGTCTACTGGAGATATGTCTAATTTAAAATCTCATTAAAATCTTTAATTAATGAAAACATAAATGTCTACATTTTTGTGAATTTAACTAATTTTAATTTAACAATTTTCTAAATTACGTAGCGTATAAAAGTTAATAAAGTAAAAAATAAAAGTAAATCATTAAAAAAAATTATAGTATTTTTGCTTGTTATAGTTTTACAGATAAAATCAAAATTTTAGTAAAGTATAATTTTCGATTAAAATAAGATAGTTAAATCTATTTACATTAAAAAATATAAATATACATGCTGCCCACTACACCATCTTAGTACTTGCTTTTTTTACACTCAAAAGATGATCTAATTCAAATACTACTAAAAAATCTGATAAATATACACTGTTACCACTACGCAACGGGAAATATGCTGAAATCTATCTCTTAATTGGTAATGTGCTTAAAAAACGGGCAAGTATACAATCTAATTTCATATCTCAGTTGATCCCCACACCCTGCATATTTATATATATATATTATTCTATGAGTAAGTTTTGCTTGATTTGTTGCGCACTATACATACACAGTTATGCCTACAAAATTTAAAAATATTTATTAATTACAAAGTAGTTAGTTAAACTACTACTAAATGATACATAAATTACTATAACTTTGTAATTGAACATGTTTACAAAATTGGCATAAAATTCTTTTTAGTAGAATTACAAAGTAATTTTGTCACTAGTTTGTAAATGTACAAAGTGATTTACTAAGCACTTTGTAAATGTCTCATATTTTTGTTAATTTACTGCCAAATTCTAAATTACAAGGTCAGTTTTTAAATTAAATGATACATACTAACTTTTTAATTGAACAATTTTTTTTGATACTTTGTTATTTAACATTTTTAGTTTGTAAAATTTTAGTTTACATTTAGCTGCCATATTGAGTAGGCCCTATATCAACTTGTTGGTTATAAGCTGAAATAGTGTCCTTCAATTATGGTATTATCTATAAATACTCCATTATGTAATATAAATACTAAAATAAGTAACCCTCTCTTAATTGCTTAAATTTTGTGAACCCACTAAAACTAATTCTATCTTGAATTACTTCTTCATTTTTTAAACCTTGCTGAACACTGCAAACCTATATTTTAAACTCTGAGTACGGATACATAAATAAATAAACATTAAGCCCAGCTACATGACTACTACTAAGATCCCATACAATCTCAAGAAAGTTAACATTAATCACTTAGTTAACTATTCATCTACCCAAAATAAAACATAATTTTTTCTTTAACGTATATCTCGATGAAAAATGCACTCTGTTTCACACTACACTCTAACAGAATGTGAAAACTTCCATACCATATTTAAAAATTTACTTAACGAACAGGGACAATCCTTGAATTACAGCTTTTGAGTCTGCTTTAGAGTCTGCTTACAGAAAAAAGATTTTCCACTAGAAACAAAAATAGAAATTACTTATCTACAAACCAAAAAAGAAATACGTCCAAAATGCTCCATTCAGTTCCACAGATCTTTTGAAAGTACCCAACAACGTCATTGGCAAAGCCTCCATGAAATCTATTCACAATTAAAAAATAATTAAATCTGTATTTTAACCTCAGCAACCTATTGTACTCCCTGCAAATGAGAACATGCCATGGAACCTCACCATAGCAGTAAACCAAGTTGCAAGCGCATTGGAGAAACTCATCTTATTGAAGAAACTAAAAACACATCCAAGCGTTGTTTAAAAATGACAATACCGCCAGACAATCGATGACTATATTTTAAGGCTTACGACATAATTGGTTACAATACAATCATATATCGTTTAATGTTTTTAATAATTTGATAATTTTTACATTTGTAAATGATGTGAGTTTTCATTACTTATATTGTGGTTCATGTAAGATGGTGCTTGACTCCAATGAATCTTTTCATATGGGGTGCTATCAAAGATAGAGTTCATTCCTCTAACTCAACAACATTCATTTGGATAATTTGAAAGCCGCAATTACCCATAAACTTGCTGTAGTAGACAATAAAAAAAAACTTATCTGGAAAAGTCTGTGAAAGTGTCCTTTCAGAAGAATGGACCCTTGAGTGCATTGTAATGGATTGCAATTCGAACACTTATTGTAACCTTATGTAGGACCCTTTTTAAACATATTTATGTCGTACATTAAATTAACTGATATAATTAATTTCTCCTTGTAAATTATATGTATATTCCTGTTAATAGAATCTCTTCTTCTTAGGGATAGTCGGCAGAATTGTTATCAGCCTTCTTGAGTGCATCTTCCACTGCTTTTCTTTCAATTCTATTATTTTCGTCAAGGAAGGTAAATTTCTCTTCAGCAACCACTGTCTCATTGTCTACAGCTGCTGTCAGGTGCTAATGGCCTTTTGCAGGGCCACCTATGCTTCCAGTCTTTTCAATAACGTCTAATATAGTATATACGTGGCCTACCAATTGAACTAAATCTAGTTCATTAGGCCTACCAAGTAATAAAATTAGACTATTAAAGATGGTTACCTCGGCGGAGTATTTATAAATATTAATCATGTCACAATTGAAGAAGTCTATCTCAGCTTATAACCAACAGCCCGATCGCCCTACCCTTTAGACTGAAGCATGGACATCTTCAGCTTGATCCAGTAGCTAATATTTAGATGTCCATGACTGAAGGCAGGGAGACAACACCGCGCCCTTTCAAAGGTCATCTTTCAAATGACACAATGTAGTTTGGCGGTCTTGTCTGTGCCTTCAGTCCCAGAAGCCAAGGTAGTACAATCGAGTCCAGGCCAGTACTTTTAGCATTAGTAAACTGATTGTTGATGTGCTGCCATATTGAGCCTATCATATTGTTAGTTATAAGCTGAAACAGCGTCCTTCAATTAATATATTATAATACTCCGCTGAAGTAACCCTCTCTTAATAGTCTAACGTGTAATTTATGTTTTAAAATAGTAAAACAAATTTTATATTAAATAAAAAAATGAAATATCGCAGGGACCGCTGATAATATCGCAGGGTTGAGTTAAAATATCGCAATACGATAGGTATATATCGCAGCTTGTTGCAACACTGCAATATTTTGGCTTGGGATCCCCCCCTTAGGATCTGTTTAGAACTAGTAACGTGATTGTAGGGTTAACCCGGCCCTCAGTACAGGTGGGTACAGGTAAAGTCACACGCATGGTAGCCAATAAGATTTAAATTAAACATTACTGATATTTTGAAGGTCATAATACCCGCTGGGTAAAACAATAAAGTGATATATATGCCCGTAAGAAAAAATAATATTAAAAAAATAATTATACTTACCATACAATATATATAATGAAGGTATATAAAAACAACAACAAATTCAAAAGTGTATGAACACTAATAAAATTAGTGGAAAAATGCATACATGTGAAAATGCTAGAAATTGACACAGCAATGCTAAATACCAATGCTTAACCAATAATTAAATAGTGTCAGTTAAAAGGCAACATTAAAAAGGTTACTATTCAATGGAACATATTCATTCAATTCGTCATAATAATTATAGTACAAATTGAACATAATTACATAATGTTATATTCAATTAGATCAGGTTAATACTAGAAGGAATTACAACCTCAACCATATATTGTACAAATAATTAATCAATGCATGAATGATTTCAACTTACACATCGGACTGTGGGAAACAACAACATGCCATTGTTGACTATTGTAGATTGAGTTTGAAGCACTTAATTGATTGTCCTTTATACTGTGTCAATTAAACGAATGGTGAATAGTAAAAAACAACATTAAAATCAAATTTATAAAGTAGAAGCTCACCTAACTGTCTAACAAAGGATACTTTTGATTTTATATAGTAAGATTACCAGAATTATGGCAGCCAATCAAAAAGGTTAATTAGTAATACAGTGAAAATGTGACAAGTATATATACTTAACATACTTACACATACATTAATCGCGGTCAAATTTTATAATCCTATAAAGAAATGTATGACAGTGTGTATTCGCTGTGAGAATGAATATACGTGAATTAAAATAGTAATTTATATTTACAAGTATAGAAAATAAAGACTGTAGAGCATAGTCTTATCTGCTGAACATTCCTGGACAGGTTCAAAAGAATGTGTTTATACAACAGAACTCTATTTATAATCCACCAGAGTTAAAATTGTACAGTCACGCAGGATAAATATCGAATAAATAACATAACCGAAAATAACAAGCATGCAGTCTATAAAAAAATTATTGGCAATTAAATTATAAAATAAATACTACCTATCGATGTATTAAAATGAAAATTAAATCTGGAACAAAAAAAGTTGAAAAAGTCGTATTTTAGATTTTATATATTTATTAAATTTCTCTTGAATTTTTTTAAAATCACAACACTAAAAAATACCGATGTTACACATACTTCCATGCACTAGTACCTTAATTTGTCATTGGCCCATTTTATCCTGCAACACAAGTCTTATTTTTCTAGCTATAATTTAGTACATTTTAATTTTGAAAGAAAATACCATTCTTACGAATCGAGTTTACATTATGCTATTGAACATGTCATGGGCCAGTTACATAGAGCCATCGCAAACGCAAAACATTGACTCAGATCGCAGATTGCTTTATTGAGCTTACGCATTGCAATTCGCAATCGCACCCGGTGTCATAAACATTTTGCAAACCCAATTCGCAAATCCAGATTTTACAATGCAAAAGTTGTGGTTACGACCCGTTGCAATTTATAAATTTCATGAAATTTAAGGCAACTATAATTAAAACATTTGAAAAAAATCGGAAACTTTAAAATGTAAGTTTATGAAACATTGTTTGAATTTTATTTCGTAATTTATGTATGCGATTTAAATATTATAAAATTTTGAAACATAATTCATCTCGAAGGTAAAACTTAACCCTTCGTACGTGGACATACTTTGTAGAGTTTGCTACGTGGAGGGGGGTATTTTAACCCCCCCCCTAGAAAACCAAACTTCCTATCATCGGATTAAGCGGAAAGTTGGTATAAAGATACCTCCTAAAGACTTGTCGATCGATTTTAATTTTCAAAAAACTTAATCGATTGGTATCATTTTTATGACCCGATTACGTCATAAACTTCAGTTAGGAAAACTATAGGAAAATAACCATATATGCTATATATTCACCAATAAATGCTAT
>JAUZND010005256.1:0-11286 GCA_034780555.1 Coelogynopora nodosa
ATAGTACGTCTCTGTAGGTATTGTGGTTCTCTAGATGAATCTGGAAATGAATCAGGAAATGAATGTAGAAATGAATACGGAAATTAAGTTTAATACATTGAATAAACACCATTTACTATAAAATATAGATAGTATAAGGGGCATGCACAAAGAATGTATACCCTATTTCTGCATTTTTGACCACCTCTTCCCCCCTGTATATGCTTGAATATTATTTTGGCTGACTCCCTGACCCCTCTGTAATATCTATGAAAAGTATGTAATAAAGTACATATGTTAAAGTATGAAAATTAATAACAGCCTCTGTATGCTTTGAGGTGACCCAGCCCCCCCCCTCTCCCCCTGGGACTGAGTGTACATACGTTGTGCATGTCCTCTAATAATAATATATATTTAAATATACATAATATTTAAATATTTTTTATCAATTAACTCTTAATACTGTTCAAACAGGTATTACTATTTAATTAAACTTTACTCAGCAGCAACTAAATTTTAAACTTTATTTATTATAATATGCTACTTATAGGTAATCATAATTCCTCTTGCTCTTCATTCCATATAGTCTAATAAATATATTATATTCATCTTAAATTTAGCTTTATTTGCCAAAGCTAAAAGTAATTAAACTATTAGCTTATATTAAAAATATATCTGACACAGTTATTGGGTGTGGCTAATTGGACAAAATCATCCATAATATTTAAACTAAATGGTTATATATTTAAGGTATATATTGCCCCTCAGTATAAAAGAATTAGGAATACATGTTCTTTTATCTGTATACAATATTTTTAAATATATAATAATAATATAGAAAGAATACCAATAGACTATTAGGAAAAAATTAAAGTTAGACATTTTGAAATGATATATAAAAATATTTTAAAGATTATATTATAATATAGTTTTAATATGTATATATCTGATTGTATAATATAAAAAATATTTTAAAACACTTAATATTATTATAAAAAATAGTCTATTTGTTATTTATATTACTATTCTTTAATATCAAAACTTATTTTCTTTTAAATAACAATAATCAGTTTTTATTTATCCTAAGTCACAGTAAAGTTCTACAAAAAAATCAAATAAATATAATATATTTATATATTACATACCACAAAAATATTACTTTTAAAGTAATATTAAAAATAAGTTTAATTAGTATACTTTATTATTATTATATATTTTAATAGTAAATATATAATTAATAAAAATATATAATACACATCACTGAAGTTAAACCTATACTTTTTTTTGTAAAAGTTAAAATATATTAAAAACAAATAAATTATTAAAAAAACTGATGTATTAAACTATATCTAAAAACTTTGATCAATAATATAAGGTGTTATACAACTACTCAAACCTTATAAATTTCATTATTTATAAAATATATGTTTATATAATTCTGTAGAATATTTTTTTATTAAAAATATTTTTGTTTCATATATTAAAAAAACACAATATAAATATTTAATTCAAAACTATTAATTTAAATGAAAATTTCAGTAGGGATACTGTCCCATGCATTTGGGAAACCTTCTCATAGTTTTCTATATATATGTACATTTTGTAAATAAATGTTATGTTTCAATGCTAATAGCAATAAATATGTTAAAGTCTATTCAAGTATGTGACTTGGCTTTTCAATATTCTATTATCCAGGAAAATGATGATTTATCCACTCCTAAATTTTATTTCATAGTAATTTATAGCTTTATTTCATAATAAAAAATATTTTTCTTATTTTAAAGCTAACTATTTTAAGCCATGAATTTTTTTTATGACATGGCTGCATTTTGCAGTATTTTAGATTAAATATTGCCACTGGAAAGCACATCCCCAACTTTTATTCCAATAATATATCATATTATGTAAACTTTTGTGGTGATTGTAATAAGACTAATTAATTAAAAAAATAATAGTTGTATAATTTTATTTCAATTCAACTTTGATTATAGGTGTAATTATATATAATCATATAATTAATTATCTTGGCAGCATATTTTATCACTATCTTTCTAAGTGGACCAGCCATTCATTTTGTGTTGTATGATTATAGTTTTCTTTTCCCTCATTACTCTTTCTTTCACTCTTAACCTGCCTTGTACTAACTCATTGTTCTGTTTTATAGTTATTCTTCTGGAAACCTAGACATAGGCAGATGTATTGTCTGCAGAAATATATTAGTTATGATATTTCAATATGTTGCATTAATTATTTTTTAAATATTATTTCAAATGTCATTTAATGTACAACATCCCTTCCCTTTTTAAATCAATTAAAGATGGTATCATAATATAAAACAGAAATATTATATAATTTAATATATGCTACTGTTTTTTCATTGTTATATCCCTTTCATTGTTATTGAGGATATATTTTACATATTTACCATGTCAATTGGGTTTGACTGTTGTTGAAAAAGCCAATCCCTTGTCTGAACGTCTTACATAATTATGTTAGCAGGCAGGAAGAATGGCCATTCTTCCTGCAGCCCTTCCCGAAGCCCGGGCTTCAGGTTGTCCTCTACTCTTTAACTTTGCCTTTTTGTCCTGTATGTAAAGCCCAATATGGTCTCCTTCAAAGTTAGACGATCTAATGTGAATGTCCTATTTCTATCTAGCTAGTCTCATGGCTACACCTAAAGCTATTATATGGGAATTTGTAGTAATGGTTCATGCTTCCTTTTAAGGTGTACATATATCACTCATTGGCTCTCTTCAAGATATTTGGTAGTGTTAAACTATGAGCAGAGTATTTGCTTTTGAAGTTAGTACCCAAGTTTTCATAGGCAACGGATAATACACCTTTAATATTGGGGCCTTAGAGTTTGCTCATTTTAGTATTCGAACAGTAAAACATTTATCCTTCATTAAATGCAAAGTATCTTCCAAGTCATTTTGTTTTGGTTCTATTCTTAATGTTGCATATTCATCAGGTTGCACATTCATAATGTTGCACTAAAATAGCAATCTTAATTCTAGTGCCATTTGTTTGGTTTAATGTTATTTTGTCTCAAATTCAGTGGCTTTGTAGTGGATAAAGTTAGGTCTATAAATTTAATAATATGTCAGTAATTGTATATTTTAGTTTAAACAAGTTTTGGAATAATTTGATTGTACATTATATTTTTACAGGGTATTTTAGTTATTTTAAAAAAAAATTTTTTAACAATAACCTGTCATACAATGATAATAAATATTGCCAAAATGCATTGTACAAGAAAAGTTAGTTGAGTTTGAAAATATTTATTTAATTAACAACTAATTATACAAAATTTTGTTACTGATTTTACTTTACTATAAACTGCCATTTAACATAAACTGCCAAAGTCCAGTCATCTTTTATTTCCTTTTTTATTATATATATTTATCATTTGCGACACATGTTTTATTTATGATCCGGCCTGTCTCCAATTATTCTTCTGCTTTTTTGGTTTTAAGATACTGTATTTTAAATCCACAAGTTTGCTTGCCGTCTTATCACTCCAGACCTGTTATATTAAAAAGAGAAAACAAGTTTTGAATTGATGAACGTTTCAGGAATATACTAAATGACATTTAACCGAGATCAATAATAAATATTTTTTTAAATGTGAAATTAAATTTTCCATAAAATGAACCAAATTTGCCAATCGTTCAGTTAAGACTAGTTGATGATAAAGTCTTATACTTTAAAATATTAAAATCTTCTCTTTCTCTATGTGTTATTTGTTTTCAAATCTAACACTTTATAGAATATATAGTTCCAGATCTCTTTGTACTATGTGATCTGATTGTCCAAAATTAATTGGAGCTCCATTATCATGTAGCCTATGTCTTCTAATTTTTTTATCTCTATGTTCATTTAATCTTATGTTTAGTCTATTTTTTTGTTTCTCCAATGTACCAATCATATATTGAACTTTTTACAATTACATTCATATATGACATTTTCAAAATTACGTGAACCTCCTTTTCATGTTGTGTTTAAAAAAAAAATTTTGTTAGAAGGTTTTACAATATTTCAGGCCTGTTTTACATATATGTTTTACAAGCTATGTTTGGGTTATACATTTCATTGTATATTTTGTGGTTTATTGATAACTCCATTTTGTTTGACATTTTAGAAGTTTAGTCATTAATGCTGCTTTTTTCTTTAAACCATCCTGATATTATTGTGAAATTTGATTTCTTATTTGACAGTTGCATTGATCATTTCTGGTTCTTTTTATTTTTAAACCATCAAAATGTTTTAATTTACTATCTAATTTAAAGGACAGTGAGGATTGAGAGATGACAATGAGACAAGGGGATATCTTTTACTCAAATAGTATTCAACATCGTATTGACTACAAGTTCAAACCACATCGGCGTTTTCTCTATAACGTTTATATCGGATGAAACAATTTTATTTTAAGAAATTGTATTTTCTAAGATGACCAATAATTCTTATAATTTTGTCTGCACAGTCCACTGGGAGTTTTTTCGAAATAGTTGTACGTCGACGTAACACCGAAACAGACATCGAATTACAATTTATAATTATACAATGACGTAGACATGGGCACATACATCGATTTTATATTGATCATTTTACAATAACATAGACATTAGTATGTAGACATAACATCTGAATTCTAGACCACTCTGTAGATAAAGGTCAATCACAATTTATTTTAATTTATTTCAAATTAAACCTTCGATACAGGAAAGAATCATATTTTACTTTATAAAATGTCTTATATCGCAAATTTTATTATCAGAAATATAAATAAAATTCAAACTGAATTGCTCAGTACAACATTATGAGCAACATCTCCATTTAATGATTGTCTGAAATTTGAAACATACTATTTAATAGCATACTATCTAATAAACATACTATATTGCCATTGGCATTGAAAATGATCGGTTGGTGCTGTTACAATATGTATTAATGATTTAAATGAAGATCATATTTGTAACAATTAGATGTTGTGACGGTTATCGCTGTTCTTTGATTCATACATTATATAGCTGTTTTTAAGGTTAAGTCTTTCTGAGTCAGTCAGAGAGAATTTTACATTGTCTTTAATGTGTGTACCCTTGCTCAACTTAGCGTTTTTTCACAATTGGGTCAGATTTCTCATTGCAATTGTAATATTTATATGATACGCTGATAGAAGTACATGTTTAGTCGGTCTGTGTCACATTGTTCAGTGATTTCATACTACCTTCTTTCTGTACCACGGTATTCCGTATAATTTCTACCTTGTAAATTGGAGATAGATTTATCCAACAAAATATTTCGCCACTTACAAGATTTACCCTCCTAACTTCTAGACCAGAAAGATAACTTTGAATTACAAATCTTATTTAGATTAAACCACGATAGGGGAATAAAATAGTACCTGAGTTTTAAACTTGTAGTAAATTATAGTCATTTAAAACTAAGACTGTGTTTGAGCACAAATATGTTTAGCAAGCTTTTCATAGTTAAGATCCAAAAAGAAATTCAAGCATCTTTAAACGGTTCACCTTCTCCAAAAATATCAAAAATATTTTGCACCGGCATACGATCCTCCTGTTAAGGCTGACTTTGCTGCTGAATTAATGCAGAGTCTTCAGATTCACAGACCAGGTCGATTCCGATGAATTATCTGGTGACGTTTCATTGCAGTTGCGCTGGGCCAATTGAATAGTGACCACAATCTGGATACATTCCTTTCGCCAACTATTCCTTTATACTGATACAGTGGAAAGAACTATTCTTTTGACGTTCAACAGAAAATGGCTTCTGAGTGAAGCAAACTGGAAACTGCTTGGTGCCTTGAGGTTCTCTTCTTTATCAAGGACACTGAATCATGATGGGCTTAGCAGCTGCTAGTCCCCAAAGAACACGTGCCTTGTCGTCATTTGACACAAAAATCAAGTTTTTCCTTCTGAAGAGCTGACAGATGTCATTCATGTCGTCGACAAATTACTTCGCAAAAATGATGTCTGAGTTTCTTTTTCGCAAAAAAATACTCGGGCCTCAGCAGTTTCATTGGGACCGTCTGCACATGTCGTTTCCCTTCTGCTGCATTTCCTCGTTGTGATAAAAGCCGGAGGTAATTGCATTTCGCGAGATTTTTTATTCTCTGCTGACCCAGTCCATCCACAAGATCACCAAACGTTTCAACGGTATGCAGGATTTCTGTTTGTAGTCTATCGTCAGTGGCAGAAGCTGTCACAATATCTACAATAGTCGATAGCAGTGGCTGATTAGCTTCCATCCGTGAACGCCCAGTTAATTCCCGAGCAAATGACTTTAGCATAGGCTCAGTATCTGGGTGCTCTTCTACCACTTTCCTTATGTTTTCTTTCAAATCCTTTTTTCGTTTTTAGTGCAGCAGATTCTCTTTCTTGAGTCTTTTTAATTTCTTTTCTGATAGTTCGGGTTTCTCCTTCACTTTCCACATTGTTTCCTTATTCATGGCATTCGTCCCAGTGGATCTCATGCTCCGGAGTGCCTGCTCATGCTTTTTAAGGCTCGTTATCCTCTCCAACAGCTTGTCCTGCGCTGGTGTTGTCAACTTGCCTGATTCAGAAGTAGTCGGAGCATCATTCGCATTAGGCCTAGATGAATATGTTGGTGGTACTTCATTTTGAGCACTAGTCGTGGTTTCAGGATCAGTTTTTTCTTAGGCACTCGAAGAATCAGAACTTTTTCCCTTTTAAGTTTTTAGGTTTTTAGGTACATTCTTCTTAAATGAGAACAACTTGCTTTTACGCTTCAGGTACATAGAATCCAGCCTGGCAGTTTCTTTGTCAAACCTCTTCTCATCAGACTTTATTTCTTTCCAAAGCTTAGCACATTTAGCTGGGTTTGTTGATTCAGAATCTCAGGATAGACCTATTTTGTATTAATATTGTAGCTCAAACTGTTTTCATAGTGATTCGTTTGAACTTGATTTCATGATTGTTTTATCTCTAAAATAAAGAAAATATATATAAAATGCGTAAATGTGTTTCTTTGGCTCGCGATTACAATCCTTGTGACCTTATTTTCAATGATTGCTAATTACATGAAATATATTTTTCACTAGTATCCAATTTAAAAATATATATTTAAGAAATCTCTGCCAAATAACAGATAACGGTGTTCGTTACTGACCGGCTCATAACCTTAAATGTAGCCCAAGATGAAGAAGTTGTCCTATATTTCATTTTCCAAAGAGCTTCTTCCCTCTCAAACACAAAACTGTGTGATCTCGTTTTCGGCACTATTTTCCCCTCCAGTTAATTTTTTTTTCATCCGTACTTTGTCAAGTATTTTCCTTGCTTCCTTCATCAATTCTTTATCGTAACAAATAAATCCCTTTTATTTAATATGTTGTTATACTAGTGCTGAATTAAATCTATCTCTTTGTATGTTTGAGGTGAATATATATCGGAATTTGTTATTGGAATTTTGAGAATAAAGTATTGTCTGTAATAATTTGTATCACTTAATGATATTTCACGGAGACCTTAAAATAATTATGAAACACTACCTAAATGAGTTTTTTATTGAATGTTCCAACTAATTTTTTTTGCGTTTCTCAATATTTTTTGTGTATTTGTAGTGACTATTTATGATTTTAAAGAATCAAGAGCCTCTGCTGATACAGTTACTATTGGCTTCGGGAAAAAAACTCTTTGCTCTTCCGTGATATCAGATAATAACCAATCTAAATAATGATTGTCAAGATCAACTTTGTCAATAAAGACATGCGGTAATGAAAAAGATTCTGTCAATTACAAGACACCTAGATAATTAGTTAACAAACCTTTCTATGATAATAAAATGGACAACATTTTTAGCTGGGAAATATTTAATAGAAGTAAATTACTAATATAATTAATACTACTAGTAGTTATAACAAGTAACATGTACATTTAACAGTAAAAACAATAATCGTAATTGTAATGAACGAGATAAATTATGCTAATATGCACTTACTTCTAATGGAAACATTCATTGTAAGAAAATATTGTCAACCTGTAATTTAACTTTTTGATGAACGATGTGATTGTTGATAAAGTCACTATCTTTTTAGTGAGCACAAATCGAAGAACAGGTTAGTTATGTCGGTAATTATATATGTTTAAGAATTTATGCAAAATAATTATCTTTTTCATTTTTGATAGCATATTAAAGTATTTCAGTGGGCTAATTATGAAATTTTTGGACTTCGAGTTGCACTTTTTTTAGCCAACCTGTTCCTTGATTTTGATAAAGATGGTCAGTAATTACATGTTCTATTTACTATATCGCTATAAGTTTTATTTCTCAACCGAGATTACATTATATATCGATATATGTTGTTAGGTATATACACATACTTAAACACACAATAATATATAACATAATTTAATTAAATATAGTTTACTTATAGTGTACAATATATATAAAGTAAATACTTTTGTATAGAAGGATTTGAATATAATTATATTTAATATCGACTCCCATAAATATGAAATATGTTTTAAACCATAATTCATTTATTTTATATTCATTCATATCAATTATAAAAAGTTTTATAAAGGACACTTTTAATGAGTGTCTTTTAATCATTTAATTTACCATAAATTCAAAATGTAGATACATATATATAATACTGTTAGCCTTATATAATGCAGAAAGTAATTTTCTCAGTTGTTTTTTAAGTATAAGATATAACATATTATACTCATAATTAGTCATAACCTAAAAAAAACATAATATAATCATAGTGTAGTATAATGTAATATTCTGCTATCAATTTAAATTTAATAATATGCACCCTATACATTTATATTAATCTCCTGTATATAAAATTAATAACTATATGTAAACAATGTACTTAATATATATTAGTCACAATCATTGTATACTATATAATGTGTAAAAAGTATATTAATTATATTTTAATGTTAATCTTATTCAGTATTTAAGTAGAAAAAAGTATCCAGTATAAAAAGTAGAAAACAGTATATCTCATTTCAAATATGTTTAATTATTATATTAAAATACTTATAATACACAAATCAGATACTATTAAAAATAATGGTTTCAGTACCTAAGTAGTTTGACATTAAATAAATTTATAAATTATATATAGACCTAAAGGCTAAGATGAAAATAATTTTTAATAGTTTGGTATATATTAATTATTAATGCTACATAATAATTACATACCGATTATTACTGTTCATTAAAAAAGATTTATAGTCCTCATCGGTTATCTGGGTATTTTTTTATAACTAGTTAAATAGGCCCTTTGGGTGGGCTTCATCCACATGCAAACTAATAATAAGTCAGCACTAAGCGCAGAGCCAGCAGAGAGACAGAGCACTACTGGTTTCAAGCTTTTCAGCTATCATGAAGTACCCTATTCTCCCTACTGATGACCGGATTGCAAGTAGTGCTTATTAAAACAACCAATCAAATAGTCAAAATATGTCTGAAAACAGTTTATGCATTTCATAAATGTGTTTAAAATTAAAATGTGTTATGACAGTTGCATTTACAGTTTATCCATTGTATAAATGTTTTATAAAATGTTCATGTCAGTTACATTTAAAGGCAGTCTTTGTACTTTGAACATCTGTGCACGCTATACATTTGGCGCCTACACGCTCCAAATGTCCCCATATTCTACTTTCGGTCCTGACAGGCACACCATATGTAGCACGTCTTTTGCTGTGGCAAAGCAACCAACTAAACTGCGTCACGTGCAGCCGGATTACAGTAGCCGTTAGATTTACAAATCTGTGTAGAATCATCGTTGCCTTCACCTCTGGTTGCGCTGCTGCAGCAGTACATAAGCGCTGAACAATATGGCACTGAACCATCTGTCTGCCAGCATTGTCATAAAGAAGTTGTAGTGTAGTTTTTTAGTCTGTTGCGGAGTCAGCTCTTTGACCACAGACACATTCAGTAAGTTCACGCAAAAGTAAGTTCACTTGTCCACGTTCAGGTTATCTACTCCTGACTTGGTCTTATGGTAGACTAAGACGGTGTGCTCCTGCTCACCAGTTTGTATCAAAATAATCCAGAAGAAGGACTGGCTTCCTTACTTTGTCCTAAAAACGGCATTGCAGCAGCATATTTTCGTTGATGAACTTAGCTGCAAAAGGAAGATCCCTTCTGTTGTTCCGAATATGTCCAATGTACTATAACTGCTTAGAGGCCAAATTCTTCACAAGGTAACAGCTTCCTCCAGAACCATAAATGGGCTTGCAGGGCTGCATCACAACTGTTTCAGAGTAGTTAACAGCATTGTCCAGTGCATCTTGTGGCAGTGTATTGGCACCAATAAAATTCATACCAAACTTCCCTGGCTTTGTAGGAATATATTGAGGAAAATCAACTCTACCGTTGTATTCCAAGAGTTGCTCGTCTCCACTAGAGTTCTCATGAGGATGAACAAACTGTGGAAAAACTTGCTTAGGAAGTCTTTAAAAAATGTATGTTAGAGAATAGTTTGTCCTCACGAAAATACCTTTTTATATCTTTGAACCGCTTTTCCGACATAGTTACTGTGTACATTTCGTGACTATAAACACCGTCCCACATGTCCTAAATGGAGACGTACTGGTCACGATAGTCTGCACAGTACATATATAATCCAAGGAAAGCATTCGTTTCTGTGATGGGATCAAACCTTCATAACTCCCTATTCCCCTGTGTAACAAGTTGTATGCCATGTAAATTAGTATAACGGAGAGTAGTCGTAATCAATGTGTCGTCAAACATTAGCACTGTTTCCATTTTGATGCAGGTCTCACGCCTCACTTCACCTCATCGTCTTTATGACCAATACATTCTGCAACCACTGTCTGCCACGACCATCAGGCGCTGTTCTACACCATCTACGACATAAAGGAGAAGTCAGAATTTTGTTTACAACATTATCATACAGACGGTTGCGTCTCCTGAATGGTTGCATTTCTTTATCATCTGATGATACATCCTTTTCTTTGTACCGCATCTCTTGGTTCATGAGAACCACCTTATCCATTATGTCATCATCACCATAAGCATCTTCTGCTTGAGATCCATCTCCCTGATTTTCATCAGTTTGAAGATAATTTTGTCACGATCGGGTTCAATGATGACGACAGCGTCTTCTTTATCGTCGCAGTCAACTTCAATCTTCTTCTTCTTCTTCTACCCCGCTAGTTGCGTGGCCGCTCAGCGCGGCCAATCTCTCTTAGGAATTGGATAATTGTTGGTGAGTTGTCTTGAAGAGTCTCTGGAGGAGGTGAGGGGCCGCCAAGGTGTTTGATGCGGGCGGAGTTCCACTGG
>JAUZND010005257.1:0-11286 GCA_034780555.1 Coelogynopora nodosa
CATTTTGAATTAGACCACTCGTTCACTCTACTTTACATGTGCGCCGCCATTTTGAATTAGACCACTCGTTCACTCTAATTTACATGTAATTTACATGTAATTTACATTTTGAATTTGATCACCATAAATTTATTATAAAAGATACTAATATTGCCAATTTCGAGATATATATAATATTGCATTATTAATGAACTCAACGGAACCTCCTTCCTCCCCCTCCAGTTGCAAACACCCTCGCTCTCCACACTACCCCAACCTCCGTCAATAGTCTCGACCAACGACGATGATGGGTACGACTCCATTCTGGTGAACAACCCCATCACGTACAGCAGCTGTGCTGGGGCCCTGTCGATGACCTGCTACATAGGAGGACAAGATGTGGATGAATATGAGAGCTTCCAAGATGTGCCCTCGCCCATTTAGTGCCAATGCGATATTCCGAGCGAAATGGGTGCTTAGGGCGGACATTCCGTTGAAGAGGGTTCTTTAGCTTCAAGCATGTACTGTTAATTATAAAAAATCTATAATATGTTTATATCGATTTACTTAAGCTGAAGAAAGCAGAATAATCGATTATATATTTACAATAGATATATTACGATTAGTAAAACTCAATTGTTGAAAATTGTATATCGAAACCGAAAGTAAAATTAAACAAGCACGTCCTGGCCGCACACCACTTATTTGCGGGATGTCACCAAAATTCTTTGTAAACTGTTACATTTATATATATCGATATACAATATTTATTTTTATAAATCAATTTTATCCTTTTTAATATTCTTCCCGTCCCGTATTCGATTACTTTTTCAAGTGAGTTTATTTCATTCCTAATTAATTAATATGTTACAAATTATCCCGAAATCGGCGGAGAAAACTAACAATCGCCAAGAAACACGCAATGGGGCACAACTGAAGAACTCTCTTTTTCTGTGACGTCATGACGGCCTTCTGATTGGTTCGTTTGAGGATCTCATCTCAGATTGGTACCTCGTATTGTGTGTCCCAGTTGTATTCAGACTCATCAGATCATCGCAGCGAGAATTCTTTTTTTTAATGATATCTATATTTTGTTAACATTATTGATCCTCTATTGAACTTTCTACGCTTCGTATTCCAGACATTTGTATAGAATAAGTTTGTTGTTTGCTTCATATCTACCGTGAGGATGTATATATTCTTGTGTATACAATTACTTTATTAAGTTTAACATTTGAGGCGAGTACAGATTGGCAAAGCATTGATATGCAAATCTTTTGTTTTTGTGACCGATTGATTTTTTTATTGATTTTTTACCGTATTTTATATTTAAATATAAATCATTCTTCTTGCTCTCCCTAGAGACTAACTTTAAAATAGTCGTTTTCTACATTTTTAATAAATCGAGATATCACATTACATTTAGAAAAGCTCTTTTAATTAGGAGTGATTCAAACGCTGTCACGATCACCACATTTCCTTCCATACGAATAAATGATACCTCTGTAAATAATATAATTAGCATTATGTCAATCGCACTCTTTCTGTGGCGTCAATTTCACCAAAATACACCGCCCCTGCCCCCTTTTGAAACGACAGTAAGACGTCATGATTGTAACTTACTGGCAGAAGTTACCCTCTGCTGTGGAAGGTTGAGAAAAGGGTCCGACATTCGATGACACTTTTGGAGGCTATTTGTGACTATTTAAAGTTCATTGTTCACGGCGGGATAATTTTTGGACAATGAAATTATAACTTAATTTTAGTTTTGAATTTTTAAAACTGCGGTTAGAGTATACATATCTGTCAAGTATATTTTTATGTGAATATTTGGAATTAGTTCCTTTTAAATTGTTTGTCACTAAACACGTCACATTTTTCAATATGCTTTTTTACCATTTCTTCACCATTATACAAATGTATAAATTGTAAAATTATTTTACATTTAATTAATTTTATATAAAAATTTACTAACTGTACCACTTTATTCAATAGATAATAATAATCAATAATATATTTTATCTGAAGTTTGACCACCTTAAATTTACCAAAAAAAATTTAACGTAATTATATAATTCAATTCTGCCAAAGTTCGTGTATTTGATCCTTTTGTTGTTTCCTCTGACCTATCCACCTGTCTATTCCTCCCACCAAAGATACCGGAGGAATCACCCCTGTCCCCCTTCCATTGCGCCCCTCTATTGAAGATGATAATGCTCAAATTTTGATTAATCACTTTCTACTGTCTCATTTCTTGATTTTCGTACACACATTACATCTTATTATAATTATTGCGTTTCGTATACTTTTATTTATTCTATTGTCTAGTAATATATATATAACACTGTGTTCCACACTTGAAAAGGATTTGTTTTTTACCAGCTTTTTTTGTGAATAAATAAACGTAGTACATCTTTTCACATACGATCAAATATACCTTCTTATTGTAATTGCGGCTTTGATCTTTTACATATATCAACACTGGGTCTTCTTATTAAAACGTGTGGTGTGGAAAGAACTGAATGATAAGATCTTGTATTGTAAATAGAATTTTCTATTTGCCAATGTAATGGAATGTAAGATTTCATATTGCTTTAATACAAATAAGGTTATAAATACTGTTATGATTTAATCGAGAGTTTGAATTACATTGCTGATTAGGAATGTTTGTTAAAAAATATAATTTGCTTCTCTGGTTACACGACGCTACTATATCATCATTACATAGAGCTATCTGTGGAATTTCACTTAATTACGATGATGTAGTCATGTGATTTATGTAATGCAAGTCTAATATAGTGTTAGGGTGTTAATGAAGCAACCAACATTCAACGTAATAGTACCTGTGTTTATATAGCAATGTCACGTCGATCGCTGTGTTGACACCAAACCTGTAATGAAGGCGAGAAGCGTACCCCCCCCCAGAATTGAGACAAAACAGGGGAGAGGTGTCATTTTATCACCCCACCTAAGTTAACCCTTCGTACGTATGGAGGGGGGTGCGCCAATTTATTTTTCAAATACTTTTTTTGATTGAACTATATAATACGTATGACATTACAAAATTAGGATTGATGTCATTTCTATATTTTGATAAAAAAGGTAAACTTACGCATGTTAATATAATAAAATCTATTTTATAAAAAATAATTAACACTGTTTTGTTACTCATTTACATTAAATATATTAAAATAAATAGATTTTCTATTGACGAAATTTACAGCGCAATGTTTACGAAATCAATACAAGTGAAAACTCTGTATTAATTAGTCTTCATATCCAAAACTTTATCTAAATGATGTTATATTATTAGCTTTTTCTTGTTTATCCAACATCTTTATCAGCTGTACTCATAGTTAATTTGTTGCTTTTTATGTATATTACAAAATCTATTGTATATTATTTTTCGTCAAAACGCCTTTAGTATTTACCCTGATAGGTCACTTCTTCCAAGGGCAGTATTTACCCTGATAGGTCACTTCTTCAAAGGGCAGTATTTTTCCCCTGGTGGTTTGCTTTAGTTTAACTGACGTTTCAAATAAACTAAATGTGCAATTAAAAATCAATAAATAAGATATTATTGTTCTGAATTGTTTACGAGCGATTTAGCGATAGAAAAAGTATAACATGAAGCAAGTTATTTTGAGTAATTTATTCGAAGCTATAAATTCAACGTACTTATATAATCTATGTTATATTATGTTAAAAAGATAAATCATCTTTGTATTTTTTCATTTTGTTAGAACACGATACTTTTTTTAATGTATATATTTCGTTTTGATTAAATGGATACACTATTTAAATTTAAGCTTTTAGTGATAAAAAATAATAATCTAGAACAATTAGGCCTTTGATTTATGAGAAACGTAAATAATAATAGTAAAATCATGGACAACGACGTCTACAACTTTTTCAGTATGTTTTTTCAGTATACGATCCAAAATAGAATGATGAATTAGAAATGAAGATTTTAAGAGAACCCCTTCTCATTGTTTGGGACAATTTAATGCAATAGATAAGATCACATAAACTGCCCCTAAAATCCTCAAAGCCTGTCTCTCAATTGAATCAAAACCGCAGAAAAGATCCCAAATTAAAAAGTCAAATATGTTTTTAATACAAAGTTAGATTTTCGTCAACAACATACATTAATAAGGGGTACCTGTATTACTATGTATAATATAATAATAACAGGGATCTCCCAACAAATTAATAACTAGAATAAAAAGAGTTGTACACTATTGAGTTATTAACACACGTGACAACAAAAAATGCCTCTGATAAAATGGTCAGCAGCAAAAGGAACCCAGATCAAATGAAAAATCGCAAACATCAGCTGCGGACCACAAGTTGATTGTGCGCATGTGTCATGCGTGTGGACTGATTTACACATACTGATACTGTACAGAGAGAGATATGGAGAGAGAGAGAGAGACACTATAAATACCAAATTAGTGTCGGTTCTTGTAGGTGAGTATATTTGTGCTCTTGTACAAGGAGGAGGTATACAATGCAATAAAAGTAATGGATAAGAACACAACTACATAGTTAGTAAAATAGGGATTTAAAATTTGTTCAGTTCAATTTTAGAAAACACGGAATAATAAATAGATATAGATAGTAGTAAATGGAGACATATGCAGTGAAATCCAAACCTGAATTCTGAACTGTTTCCTTCGAAATCATATAAATTTAATCGATATTCTACAACGTTTGAAAATGAACATGGAAATCCAGAACAATTTAATCGATATTCTGACAATCTTGAAATAAACTGGTATTAATCGCACATGATTTCATGGATATTTTCTGAAATGGATTTTTCATGTGAATAGTTACTTATGTACTCAATTTTATTGACAGAAATTCAGTCAGATTTCACTAGACAATTGATTGGCGTATAATCCGAAGTAAAATGAAAAGCCCACTGTGTTAGTTTTGATAAAAAAAACGTTATACAAAACACTACTAACTGGTCGAAATTGCACAAAGTACAGAAAAATAACCTCGATATTCAGATGGCCCAGATAATGTGACGTCGGTAATAGTAATAATAATAATAAACACAATCAAGTTTAAAAAACAAGCACATATACACTACTCACTATTATATACATAGTAATAACTTAGTTGCGATCAGTAATAATAATGGTATTGTAAATCATAAATGCACAATAATGAAGAAGTATTGTCTTGATGCCCAGCTAGGCCAGTTCCAATTGATTATTGATTATTGCTTACTGTAAGGCTATATCCAGAACATGAGCTGCTTAGATAGTAGTATGCGATAGTAGCATAGTATGCGATCCTTTGTCTTGTACGGTATAGAAGTAGAAATTAATCAATATAAGGTGTGCGTTACAATCAAGTGTCATATATAAAGGTCAAAAATAACTATTACATGTCGCTATAGCAACCAACTATGTATATATATATATATTATGTAAGAATTATGAGGGGGGGGGGCGGCGATGAAGGCAGCTCAAAAAGCCACAAGAATCGGTCCAATTTAATTCTTTGAGCAGTTTGAAATGAAACAAAACAAACATAGAGCGAGTCAAAAGAAAGCGATCAATAAATACAGACACAAACCACTCGTCCCAATGAATGGTGTCGAGATGTATGTACGATGTACCTTGGCACAAACCACTCGTCCCAATGAATGGTGTCGAGATGTATGTACGATGAACCTTTGCAACTGTATTCCCGTATGTAGCTCCTAAGGAGAATGTCATTTCACTAACAAGTCGGTTACTTCATTTCAATCGAGATTAACAGAGCATTACAATTGGCAATTCGAGAGGTACTTACAATAGTAAGCAGTTAATATTATTCCTAATGTGGTATTGTTGTCCTATGAAACTAAAAGAACAGTTCCATTTTTTTAAGACCATGGGGTTTTGGTCCTGAAGAGTACTCCGGCTAAATCGAAGTCTGGAAAAGTAAAACAACAGATTTGTCACGTTTAACTGTAAGGTTCTAATTACCGAATTGTCACTAAAATGGGAGAAGGATTGGCACGCAAAGAGCAGTCTGTAGATCATATTTTCTATCAACAAGTAACCCAGGTGACCCTTATGTGTCACAATGGCAAGAAATGTTCTCTCAGATGTAAAAGGTAGCTGAGCATTGAGGTTGTCTGATTGTAGGAAGATACTTGGCGAAGACCAGATAAGAAGCAACACGTCGGGACTATGCTAAGCATACATTGTCTGTGGTATTTATGTATATATTGGTGTGGGCGGGAGAATGGTGAGGGTAGCAGTGGAAATGCATAAAGTGGCGGTTGGGTTGAAGGAAAACACTCGGTGTAAATAAGTCACTTGTTGGCCACACCTGCTTCACCTGATAGTTGATTGGTTGTGACGTCCTCCGATGCCTGCATGTTGATTGGCTTAACTCCAGATATCGGCATCTCTGTTAGTGAGACAAAAGTGTGAAAATAGAAATGTTTTTAAAAGGTGTGTTTCGATTGACCGAAAGTTTCTGAAGGGTCTACACTTTCACTTTTAATACGTTTTTCAGTCAATTTATTAAAGCTGGTAAAAACCACATTTAGAAGTAGGTACAAACTTACTTATATGACTTGTGTTCACTATTGTTTATCAGATTTTGTCTCGAAGTGACCTCTACAGATGAAACCTCTTTAATTATCACACATGTGAGTAAAAAGTTGATGAAAATGCTTCATTTTCTTATGTACGCAGCGTGTGATAATTATAGAGAAATTGTGCAAAAAACACGATATCGATCAATTTAATATTGTAATAACAATAAACATAAATAACAATCAATAACAGAGTAATAAAAACATATCAATATTAATATGATTTTACAATAATTCAAATCAGACAGATTTCAATTAGTTAGAATCGATTTTGATTCCGACTGACGGAATATTATATCTTCTAGTTTCGATGATCTTACTAATCACGGCATTAAATTAAATTTAAGAAATAAAACAAAACCCCTTTTATGAAAGATTATGAAAGTTTGGATATTTCCGAAGGTTTTCGAGATTAAAATTAACTGAAATCACCAAAAAAAGGTTCGCTACACTCGATTATTCTCCATGAATATCGATGGTTCACGAAGTTGCGTACGAACCTTGATCAATAGATGTGGCAACCTTTTCGTGTTTTTTTTACAATTATTCATTTGATAATGTTTTTCAGCTTTAGCCTCTTTATTTCTAATACAACGTAAGCTAGCACAATATAATATTCTGCTGACAATGAGAGCGAGTGTTTTATTGTTACGATATCCTCGTGGGTTATAGTGACCAAGTTAGAAGACACCTCGTCATTGTTCCAGTTAAATATTACATCCTTCTCTCTCACTTTGCAGAGAATTGACCTGTCAACCTCAACAAATCATTGTAAAATATACTTCCATCTAACATTCTTGGGTTTACAGTGCAAACTTGCAATGTATATGTAATTAAATTTGAATTGTTACACACATGTAGAGAATAGCTTTCGTTCTTATGTCTGCTTTTTTTATCTAGTTTTACGACAAAAATAACATGTTATCTCAGTGAGTTACATATTATGATTCATGTAGTAATCTAACTGATCCAAGAAGATGAAAGCGAATGTCATACATCCACTTAGTAACAGAGCGGCACAAGAAAGAAGCGATAATGAATCCTTCCGCCGCAACTGTACGGTAACTCATCTATGAAGGAAGAGACTTGCCTGATACCATCTTACATGTACACACAAACACACACATCAGCAAGAGTAACGCCAGGTTAGTAGAGGAACTAGAAGGGAGGTAGCTAACTAAGTGTGTACATTATGAGTAAGCAAAGTGATATCAACAACTCTGATTGCCTCATCAAGTGACGCTTATCTCTCTCAGAATCAATATATAGTTTTCGCCGCCTTGATGGGTGAATATACTCCCCCGTTTCATTCAGATAAAGGTGGGAAGCTGAAGACAGAAGCATCACAAGATTCACTATACTAATTGCTGCTTTTATAATAAAATGACCGGCATATACATAATATCGTGTCATAGGTGTTGACGCCCGTCGAACTTGGGGAAGAGAATTCACGACATATCATTACTCTTTAACACAATATGCAGGTATAAAGAAAAATGCTTCTACATAGTATAGTCACCTATTTTAATTAATTAACCAGGAGAATTTGATAAAAGAAACTAACTTTAAGCAAATTACATCAATTCAGTTTAAAAACGATTTTTTTATATTACTCATCAAAAATGTAAAACAGTATTGCTATTTGTGATAAATAATAATACATAGAACACTATATAAAATATACATATTCAATATGAAATGTAAGTTAAGCAAAATTATTTATACATATAAGATCACGAAAGCATATAAATAGCGCGTATCGTATAGCATGCATGATAAAAACTAAGCTAGAGGCAAAAAATGTAAATATATTGCTGAAAATAAAATGTTAATCATAAAAGAAGTACTCCACAGAAAGAAGGAATTATTTTTATTTTGGAAATAAACATTGCGAGACTCTTGTAAGTCTAAACTCCACATTAACTGCTCCATGAATTGCACTAGTCTAATAAGACGTAACCAAGGGGGTAACCATGGATACTATCGCCTGAGTTTGAAATATTGATGTTAAAAATGTTACAATATTCTGGAATTTGTTACTTACAAAAGAAATTGCATTATTTAATAATTTTTCATGATTCGAAAGCAGCATAAAATGTCCTAAAGTCTGTCCGTAAATAATATCATTTAATCATTAAAGGTTTTCCCAATTACACCTAATAACAACTAATAAATTTAACTGGAGCTAAAGTAAATAGTGAGATTGTGAAAAGAACCTCGACACAGCAAATTAATTATATAACTTACTAATATCTCCACTAAGAATTTATTAAACGCCAGAAAGCCGAGAATCACACTCACTAACTTCAGAATTGAAGACAGGAAATGTTGACCCTTCAGCCAGCGCTTTCCTAAACATTACTTGTGAGAAAGGTCTTGTTGTCAGAACTTAAAATATACGAAATAATTAGTTCTTTAAAGACTAAATATTGAGCCAACATGTTGGTAAAGCTGTGCAAGGGTTACCTCGCCGGTATCATTAGTAAATGATGGTAGCATAGAAACACAGAGATGACATAAGTAGTATAGGAAGAGTGGATTCTGACTCACTTATAAATAGATTTATGACTCATGGCTAAAAATAGGGGGGGTATGAGTCATGATCTATTTTTAGCTATTACTCATAAATCTATTTATAAGTGAGTCAGAATCCACTCTTCCTATACTACTGACATAGCCGTACAGTAACTGTTGTTCTATAAGCAAATACAATAGAGATGGATATATATAGAGAGACACAAGCAGGGGGGAACACCAACTGACACAAGCAGGCCGGAGAGGGAAGGGGGACAGTTGAGGTTACGTCATCAAAACCGCAACTTATAGTTCAAACAGACTGTTAGTAGCAGATAAAAGGAAAGACCGATTTTCTGGGGAAAACCTGTCAATGTTCACCATGAAGCTTCATATCAAGAGTAAATAAGGAGCAAGGCAGACAACACAGAGGGGGAGGGGAGGGGCGGGTGGAGGGAAGCACACATATTGCATTTGGTAGTAGGTATTGGCCGAAAGTTGAAGGAAACTGCACTAGATCGATATTAAAACGTTGATATTCAATCGATAATGAGTTAACAAAAATTGATAAATTAATTCTACGTATCATCTTCACGTTGAACAATTAAATTTGAAAAGATGAAGTAATTCTTGTTCATTTACATTAATGATACCTTCCTTTCAACATATCTCCTTTACAACAATAGACTGAAGATCAACGTAACATATCAACTGACCAGAGTCGAGTGAGAGCAGTAGGATCCTCCAATCATCGACCAGTATTGCAGGAGGTACAGAAAACACAGACAACAACGGCAAAGCTACCGGTCGTAACGGCATCAAAGCACACGAAACGGATACGATATGATATGATATGATAGAAGTGAGCAGGGGCTACCTGAAGAGGTTACGATCTAGGGTCCATGCGTAAATAGGGTTGAGGACCGGCTGCAATAAGATAGATACAAGACAAAAACACTGACATCGAGCTCCTTTGAGTCACAGCTGTTGATACACAAACCTCCCTCGTTCACTGTGATTTCATACGAGACAGAGAGTTTATTCGTGGAACTGACTAACTGGATTACTTTATATAATTATGGCTATATTTAACAATTAGATATATAATGTTATTTAACTTTTTTCAATAAAGAATTTCAATTCAATAGAAATGGCAATAAGATTGTAGGAGGAAGGTTAATCGCATTATTAGTTAAAGTGGAATGGTATGGTACCTGGGATGTAACAATAGGAAAGAAAGGAAACTTTCGCCACAAGTTCAAATAATTATGATGATTCAAAATACTTTTTTTTACACTCTATATTATATTAGGATTCGAAATAATCGTACGCAGAATAATCAATTTGAAGCAAACAAACTCTATAATAATCAAGTTTGATAATGATCGCATACCTCATCAATACACATTTTGTCAAACTCAACACAACACTAATTTAATCAATATTTTTCAACATCTAGGTTGGGAGGTTGCATCAGCACCAACTACCATAGTCATTAGTTGGGTTCATTTCCTTTCTCTTCTCTCCTGTATCTCATTCCTTTTCTCTTCTCTCATGTATCTCATTCCTTTTCTCTTCTCTCATGTATCTCATTCCTTTTCTCTTCTCTCCTGTATCTCATTCCTTTTCTCTTCTCTCCTGTATTCATTCCATCATTCCACTACTCTAATCAACTCATACAAACATAATAATATTAAACAGTAAACGTAAATAAACTAAAATGTGACTAATAAGAAAGTATCAGCTCATGAAGAATTAAAAATCTACCAATTTTTAAAATGGCAACAGAAAGCACAACAATCAAATAATATATTATAATCAACATAAAACTGGGAAACAAATGTAGATAAAATAAATAATAATAATGTTAATTTTGAATATATTACTTGATGAGTAGTATGTTATATAGAACAACATTTTTTTATTACAATGAAAAGCATAAATTACTGTATTTGCGAGTAAATTAAGAAATAAATTATAATTTTCTAAAGTTCAAAAACATCGTTAAAAAAGTTGATAGTGAAACATAAATTTCGTGATATTGACAGAATTCATACTTTGTTAATAAATATGCTCAAATGATGATGATAAACACAGATGGTCTATCTATCCCAACTACAGTTGATAAACACAGATGGTCTATCTATCCCAACTACAGTTGATAAACACAGATGGTCTATCTATCC
>JAUZND010005258.1:0-11285 GCA_034780555.1 Coelogynopora nodosa
GTGATAAAATATTATCATAATAAAATATACGCTTGAATAATAAACCTAATATTTGGCTTATTCATAGAAACATAATATATACAAAATTAATTAATCTAAAGTTAATAAACTGAAATTCTAGAGAGAGTGGTTGGAATCCGACTGAATTGAAAAGCACAAACTTGTGTATTTACACTGATTTCTGAGAGTAGTAGTAGCAAAGTACAATAGTAGTAAATAAAATAAAGAAGTAGTAAAGCTGCAAAGTAGTAGTAAATTGAGAATTGGTAATGTAGTAGTCAATTTATAACTGTAAAGCAGAACGCAAAAGTACAATTCATTCCGACAAGAGCTAGTAGCAGAATGAATTTAACCTGCAAAGCTTCTCTATTTTTACTTTTGCTGATAAGAATGGGGGGGGGGGAGGGGGGTCATGATCTATTTATAGCCATGACTCATAAATCTATTCATGAGTGAGTCAGAATCCACTCTTCCTATACTACTTATTAATATTCAATATACCATAATAAACATTTTTATTAAAAATCTTAGATTAAAGATTACATTATCAATATGATTACAAAAATAATTTTTTTATGTAATTGTAAACATTTTTTATTCTTATTCCAACTTACCAGAAAGCTGGAAACGGCCAACAACAGTAAAAATCAATAACTCACATTATTATTTTGTTATAAATATAAAATTAATAAAACTTTAAACGACCCTTATTTTAGTTTGACAAGGCTGATTTCAACGGTTTTTGTAAAAAAAATATTTAGTTCCCACAGTCTGAATTTATTTAATACAAAAGGATTTTTCAATTCATTTTAAATATATCTTTAAAAACCTTTAATATCGGGACAGTACTAATTACTGGATTATCAGAACAAATATATTAGTTCTGTTAATACAATAATTTTAAGCTTCAATTAGGTTCATATATATATATATAAATTCCCTTTTTATCGGGACTTTAAATGTTTCTTACATTTCGTTAAACTGTCAGGATTTCATTTTAAATAATCCTAGAGCATATTTAATGGATTCATCATTTGAATTAAAATAAGAAAAAGTTTCAGAAATTACAATACAGACATATAATGTGTGAAAATTTAATGTAAATTAAAGCAAGTTTCGACAACCAACTTCAATGTTATAGTCCCCATGATTTACTGATGGCGGGTACTTATCATTATTTTATAATTTAACTACAAAGGTATTGCTCTAGTTAAAAGTTGCACTATTTTGACAGTAATTATTGATATCATTGGATTGGGTGTTTAGTTAGTCCCCTTCTAAATATGTTATCCATTCATTAATACTTAAGATAACTTAAGTTATCTTAAATAATTGGTTATCACTAAAAATATATTTGAAGTAGGTAAATATTTATTGTTGGTAATTAAAATTTCTATGTTATTATTTAGGTAAATTTTCAGAATTTTGATGTATGGTGTAGGCCCTAATAGTTGTTTGTGATAAAAATATTAGAATAATTAATTTGTGAAGAAAATCTATTTTTCGGTTCAAATTATATTTTCTACCAATTGTCATTTCCGATAATAAAATTAATAATTTGTATGTTGAAACAGTTATAATAAAATTGTGACTTTTTTCTAAATTGAAATAATTTTGGGCAAATTTATTTTATTTCAATATGTTTATAATTATGCATTCTGTTCCAGAAACATTAATTTATTTTACCGTAATAATTTATTGTTTTTTCAATTCAATCAGACTGTATAGAAAGTGTATATATGATTATTTTGTAATTTATCTACAAAAGTAAATTTCTCTATAGTTAAAAGCTGTACTATTTTTGAAGTAATTATTAAAATGATTGGATAATGTGTTTTCTGAACCCCTTCTAAGATTTATTTCGAGGCTCCTCTCTGATTATGTTCTTCTGCTGCATTACCACATCTTAATATTTTTCTGCTGGGCACGTCTAAGGATCAACTCCGACCAAAATTCTTCTCTGTTGTCTACATCAAACTGTGATAACTGATACATATAGAGGCTTTATTAATTTTGATTTTTGTAAACTAAGTCTGTACATAAATTACTAATGGTGTACCTATAACTATTTAACTAAATAATGTTTACGAAATGTAATAAATAAAAACAATAAGTGTAAATTCTAGACAATGTTATAATTAGTATACCTTATGCAAATAATTAGCACAAAAAATAACTTACCAAATCAAATTATCAACACAAAAAGATAAAGATACTGGCGCAAACTCGCGATAATATTAATGTATAAATATTTTAAATGTATGCATTGTTAATACCAATAAAACAATAACTGATGTCAGAATTCGTATTTTTATCACATTTCGTAATATTGGTCAGAATTCGTATCATATGTCATTTTTAATTATTCCGTAAAATTGTGTCATAATTCGTTTTTTACTAATGCTATCAGATTTCGGGATATTTGTCATATTTCGGAATCTTCTTAGCGCGCCAGTCGAAAGATTGAAAGTCCAAGGCCAATTTTAACCACGCAATCTGTCCTTCTTCCGAGTAGGTGCGGGTCTCACTTTGTAACCAGTGCCCGTGTCGGAGAGTTTACTCAGACCTTGTTCGACCCTGTATTCGAAAAATTGAATTGCCTGGAAAAGCGCGCAGTCGTCATCCTTATCAATCGGTAGGGCGCCATGTTCTCGAGTATATGTGCTGAATTTCTTCTCCAACATATTGGACATATAATATACACTTGCTTTTTTGACTGAGTCCGCAGTGTCCGTATCGAGTTAAGCATCTTGCCAGCGTTTGCTCCTTTCTTGCCAGTACAAAAATTGGTTCGAGCTTCCAATTGTAACGTTTTGTAAAGTGTGGCTCACGTCTGCAGCATTATTGATAAAAAATGTTAGACATCTCGCTGACACGACACTATTTTTTTTAAATAAAATGTTGAGTCCGTAGAGATCATGCTTGAAAATACGACGGTTCACGTCAAGAGCTTCGAGCAGAATGAATTTCAACTACGAAAGCTTGTCTTTTTATTCATTAAAAAATTAATTTTGAGGGAGTGGGGGAGGTGGGGGAGGGGAGAGGTAATTAAAAAAATGTATTATTATTATTTAAAAAAAAATTATTATAGTTTTTTTTAGTTTAAATTTTTTTAATAAACAAAAAAAATTTGGCGCGGGGCTGAGTTATGATCTATTTTTAGACATGAGTCATAAATCTATTTATAAGTGCGGTCGAATTCACCCTTCCTATACTACTCCCATGTTGTATAAATAATAAAACTAAAACTAAATTTGTTGATGGAAAGCATTTTCTGGTAGACAACTGTCTATGTTATGGCAAACGTAAATTCGAGTAAAAAAATTTTGACACAAGCTTGGTCCTGTTACAGACAGCCAAAATGTTCTGCGATCGCATGGGTTCAAGTCTGCATAAGTTCACCCTACAAAAACTTGAGCCAAAAGTAGCATTTTTATTGGAAATTCATTAATATAATATTAATAAGCTTGAAAACTATTTCAATTAAAACAATCACTAATCAATATATTTTTAAATTGTTTTATAATCTCTGTAGGGCCTACCCGTTTTTTTCCTACGTTGTTGCCTAATTTTGAACTATATATTTTGCTAAGAATGTAGTTAAGCTAGTACAATAGCAATATTTATTCAGAGATAATTTGGGCATCAATTCATCAAAATATTTAATGTTTTTGCTACACTGAATCCATTTTCTATTTCTTGAATATCAAATTTACACATTTACAAATATGAGCAAAGGTTGTAGCCTAATATAAGAATTTTTAAAATTATAATTTTGAAATAATTGTTGGCATTTGAATCAAAATTGTCCGTAGACATTCAAAAAAGCATTCACTAATTAAATTTAATCAATCCATAATTTCTAAAACTCTAATATTTTATATAAATATATATCAGATTAATGAACAAATTATTTAATCAGATTTCTATACCGATTTAAAGAAACATTTAAAAATACTTAAATAGTTTGATTCTAGAATGATGTCTAATGCAACCTACATGTTTTTATTGTTATGTATTATTCTTACTATTGCTATATTAATTGGGCTGTTTTCATATGGAGTGGTACTTATTAAAAAGAAAATTCAAAAGGATGAAGAAGACCTTCTTAATAAGTTTACAATTCCCGTAAGCTCCCCCACTACAAACTTACGCAGACCGGAAGACATTTTCGAAGCGGATTTGTTGGCGGAACTAGCTAATCAAAATCATTCGGATGAGTAAAAATTTTGATCAACATTTTGAAGGAAAATGTTATCGTTCTAAATGTGTCTTCTATCTTCTCTTGAACACTACTATGATTAAGTAACTATGATTCTGTAAGTTATTTCATTAGTTGTTTTAATCACAATGTATTATAATACAAAATAAATATATTTTTTATTTATATATAATGTATATAATTTATGTAGGCCTATATATTATAGTTTGACATAAAACGAATCTAACTTTATTATAACTTACTTACATTTCTTGCTAATATTTATATATTATAATAAACTATAGCCTAATATATTTCAAAATGTGAAAACATTTAATTGACCATGAAGACAATTCATACAACCAATGTATACCATTAATGAATAACTAATTATAAATATGCTTTCTACAAAACAAGATTTTGTAAACGTTTTCTCTGCGAATAATAATTTAACTAAGTGTTTTTTGGCTCATTACGTTACATTAAAATGATAGCTGTTAACTCATATTAGGCTATATTACGATTTAATGTTTAATCAATATAACGCTTTTCTATTTATTATTATAACAATGTTGATATAATATATTAACTGTTATTTTAATTAAACGAAAAAGTTTTTTAATAATATATTAAAAGGATCCAGATTGAATTAAAGTATACTATACACATTAAATTCAAATATTATTGGTAGCATGCATATAACGACCGTTACAAGTCATTAAAGATTTCAACTAACGAGCTTTCTACCATTTTAGGAGAACATTATTACTATTTGGTCATTTTTTATTGGAATTATTTCTTAGAAAATTTTTATTAGTGACTCAAGATTTCTGAACATGCGTTGATGGCTATAGATTCTAAAAAACCAATTTTAAAAATAAAATAAGAATTTACTGATAGATGATGTTATAACAAATGAGTGACATACTTATTGGTATTAATATCCTATTTATTGTATTATATCAGTTGAAAAATAAATTTGTAATTATAAATGATTGAATGAAGCAATTCTGTTTTAATTATAATATTTAATCTTTTGACAATTATAATTCGGCATGTTATATATATATTTATGTGGATATCACACGGGTGAATCCAGAAATTTAGAGGCGATGAGGTTCAAATAAAGAATAAGAGAAAACTTACATTTAAAATATAGAAATAGAAATATTTTAAAGAGGACACAGTAATAAATCTTTTATAAACGATGGGTTCAAAATCCTTTGGACCCAACAAACTGTATTCTAATTTTTAAACCTGCTTGTGTCCTTGACTATAACCGTGGCATGGGCGGAGTGGACAAGTCAGACCAGTTGGCTTCAACAAACCCTTCATTTCGAAAGTATATCAAATGGTAAAAGGTCTTTTTCTACATCTTCGACATGTGCATAATGAATTCATTTGCGATCCACTGTGAACTTGGAAGCAAAATGCGACTTTCAGACTTCAAACTAAAACTTGTGAATGAACTGATTACTTCCAGCAATCTTCCAATATATTCCAACAGAGGCCGCCCTCATTCTGGTCCCTGTAGTGCACGACTTCAAGGATGCCATTTCCCAGAAAAAATACCAGCAATGCCAAATGCCAGGAAAGTACAGGCACAGAAAAGATGTACAGTGTGCCAAGAAAGAAATATTCGAAAAGAAACTACTTACCCATGTGACCTGTGTAAAGTCTCACTTTGTGCCAGTCCCTGTTTCAAAGACTACCACACAAAAGCCAACTACTGACTCTGTTTAGTATGTAATACTGTTTAAATACTTTTTAATACTCTGTGTAATACTTACTCTGTTCAATACTGACTCAAAAATAGCTTTTTTTCACTTTTCAATTTTTTTTGAAAATTTAAAAAATTAATACCGCGTGGGGGGTAATTTTGTCGAAAATATTACCGCGGTCAAGTGGTTAATAATAAATTATAACGTTATTTAAAAAAATCGTTGATAACAAGACTAAGATTTGTCCTTTATATTACAAAAATATCTAGAATAAGTAATAACTAAAATTGCAATAGTTGCAAATTAACTAAATTGATTAAAAAACATAGAGATAATTAATTATAATTTGCTTACGCAATATATTTACAGAAATGTACTTCATGAACATTGAAAAACTTTGATTAATTGAACAATTTTCTCAAGAAACTTCTCCTATTAATGCGAAAATGAATAGTTATTAGCATTAGCAAACTGAGCAATCTTGTAGTATTGAAATCTCTCTGGGACAGTTAAAAATAGAAGTGGTAAAAATAAAATAAGGGAGGGTGAGGAGATATAAAAATACGATGGAAAAGGAATGTTTTATTTTAATAATTTTTTAGCCATTTGGTCACTGTAAAAACTCTCCTCAATTTATGTAATATTACAACATTTATGCCTATTATATATACATTTGATACAATCAAGCACGAGACGACTAAACATAAAATTTGTTGCTTAAACATAATATTCAGCGAAGCTTAAACTAATAATCACATAATTGTTTAGGACTACTGCTTAAGTAGTACTTAAAAAATAAACTGATCATAAATAGTTGATAATAATATATTTAACAAGTAACATTTATAAGTAATGTCCATAATAATGCGTAAAAAACAAAACCTTAATTTAGTGATTATCATGACAAATAGTTATCAAAGCAGTTATCGATGATTACCCGCTTTATCAATAAACAGATATTTGAAAATTTAAAAAGTTATCAATTTATTAATTAGTAAAAAATGTGTTTAAAACATATTAAACTATGAATTTTCAAAATAAATTTATATATATGATGTTTCAAAACACCAACGGTAATGTGCCAGATTTAATCTTAAAATCAATATAATATATCAACATTCATTGAAATTAAATGTACCCAGCAGAGTTTCAGAAGCAATAGTATATGTAAATCAATATCCCAAAACGATTACTAATGATGCATCAAAAAAACCATAAAACCCATAATAATTTTAATGTACAAATTAATTCTGTAAATAATTCACAATTTAAAACATAAATTAAATGCATATAGCGTGAACCTTAAGACAATTACCTGAGATAATATAACTATCATATATAACGATTGATTAAGTTTATACTTAAACATATATAATAAATTTTTATATGACATTAAACTACTAACTCAAGGATCACGCTGTATGCTTAAAATTAGTACTGACATTGTATAATTAAACAAATGGCATTCACAAGAAAGATGCGTTATATACATATCAAAACAACACAAAAGATGGGTGCAAGGCGGCTTAATAACAAAAATATTAGGTAATAGACAATATTATTACAAATAAAGTGTAAATATATTTATTACTATCATGCACTTGGAAACAATAATTACAATATTTAATCAATAGGTAACATAATAATTACCACAATTAATAAAATGGGGCAAAACTTAATGGGTTGATTATAATATTTCACAAATGTATAAAAAATATATACAGAGGTAATTTTAAACAAAGAATATAACAATACAGCTCACTCAGTAAATAAGTTATTATCAATGACATTTGATATTCATCCAGTACACAATTTTTACAAGAGTAAATAATAAATAGTGACAAGGATAATAATAATAAACATCACTTTACGAGCATTTACAAATGAAAATAAATACAAGCTAGGCAAATGATGCAACCTACAATATGTACAAAAATATACAATATAAACAGTATGTATTATTGATTGAAGCTATCAAACATCTGAAATTAACTCGAAAATGTAGCAATTATTTAGGCGCAAATACATATCAATAACCGAAATTTATACAATAGTTACAATGTACAAATTAGGTTAATAACAATACAAATCAATTTAGAAGTAGATGCACAATTTAGCTTAAATAGAGAAAAAAATAATAGATATTTGATTACAGCAAATAAGAGGAGTTTGCTGCCGAATAGAACCTATCAAAACACATTAATACTGCTTGTACATGCATAAGTAATTAAAGGACATGATTATATAGATGTATCAATAGATTCATGAAACCTTTAACATGGGTTCATGGAAATAATATATCACAAAAATCATAACAGAAAATATGGGTGTTAAATTGTTTAATCATAGGTTGAACGAAGAAATTATTAACACACTATACTTTGTGCGAGTTACAAATGTACAGATAACATATTATACAATATGAACAATATATAAATTATCTGTAAAAGTAAACCTGAAATTAGATGAATATTACAAAGTCAAAATTAAACCTAAGTGTCAAGTTACCAATTTAATAATGAACACATAACAGGATGCCATTCAAGTCGTGTCTAATTCATAGCAATGAAATTAATCAGGAATGCTTAACAAGGGTGACCTGATCGTTAGTGTATTAATATCCTGCAGAAAAGGTTGACAGAATGACATATAAAATAGTAAATGTGTTGTCAAAAAACAAGAATAGATAATATAATGATTAAAATAAAATTGGTGGATCAGGTATGGCATCAAAGCTGATCTGTGTTAATTTTAACAACATTAACGGTATCCTCATCATCGTCATCGTCAGAAAATGTTGGAATATCACACTTCATCCCGTCAACGAAACCAAGCGGTCCTAAATCAGGAAGTTCGGCTAAACCTCCACCAGTCAGACAGTTTATATCACCACTTGTGTCGGGAACATCCATTGTCAACGGCAACAAATCGAAACTATTCAGCAAATGATTATTCTCCGCCAATTGTTGACTACCAGAATTCGACAGAGTTGGGGATGTTAAAGATCCGTCATTACGACGGTTCTTAGAACCTCTTGGCCGACCACGTGGCAGCCGAGGACCTCCCCGAGACCGTCGTGTAGGGCCAGTATTCTGGTTTCCAGCCCCGCGACGTTTTCGGGTATTCGCTTTTTCTTTTTCCTCAGCAGCCAAACGGCTATCTTCAATCAAACGTTTTTCAGCACAACGTTTTGCCTCGGCAACCGCCTCGATGTAGCTTCGATTTTTATTTTTCGTGCTAAACTTTGTGTCATAGTGGTCCAAAAAACCAATTAGCTTGTTGCATGATATGTAAGAGCACTGATTCCAAGCAAACCAGTCGACACGAGCGATGAAGTCGTAACCTGAACTTACAGATCGAGAACTTCTGGGAGCCTCCTGAGTCATCTGGTGGACGCGAGCGGGCCAAAACGGGTAACCGGTGATTTTAGCCCAAACAATATCTCCTTTACGGAGCAGTTGACTATCAGGAGTCAGACAGCACTCAACCTCACGGGCACTCAATCCCGGAGCTGTACCAGATGTAGTATGCATTGTACCATTACCGGCCGGTACAACCCGATAGCTTCCGGACAGATTGGGATCGCGACAGATTTTTAATTTGATTGGAATTGGGGTTGACGTCAAATCATCATCGTCGTCGTCGTGATCGTCATCAGCATCATCATCGAATCCGTTCTCTTCACTTTCTGCACTTCTACTTAACGAGTCGTCCTTGTCCTTTCGCCGTCGACGCTTGGGACGCTCTTTCATCACCTGTTCTTTTATTTCTTCTGAGTCTAAGCTATCATCTAAGAACTCCTGATCTTTTTGCATCCAAAGTTTCTTTGGTTTGTCATATCGCTTTCTGCCACCAGTTATTGAAGATTGTGAGGTTTGCCTAAGCAGCGTGGTTGCATCAGTTGGCGAGTCATCCTTTTCTTCAAATTCGTAAATACTTGTCATATTAGCCAAAGTTAATGTAGGAGTGTTCGCATTTAATCCTAAGGAGCTGTCTTGATGATGATTCCCACCTCCAGATTCAGACCAGTTGGCAGAGGCACCAAGTTCTGTAGTACTTGTGTCGGCCGACATAACCTCGCAGTCTTGGAGTGCAGACGTATCAGGTTCTGGTTGGTCCATCGAGATCATTTGAATTAGTCTGAAAATGGGGGGGAAGTTTTAGCATAGAATTTTTTTAATATTTAATGCGGCATTTCGTTTGCTAGCTGTATAAACATTTATAGTGGGTAATTGTATAATCTATTATGTGACAATTAATATTGATCTATAATTATCATAGAAATTGCTGATATAAAAAAAAAAAAAGTTTACAAATGAAAAATTTATAATTTAGTTGAAATATATAACTAACAGGCGATTTGTATGTACTTTAACTACCAAGGGAGGGGAGTTTGATCTAAAAAATAACTTGCACTTCATAAGTGCTCTCCACACTAATTGCCAATCATCATGACGAAAAATAATTTAAATGAACTGATCCCAAAGTTGATCAGGATGCAATAAGTTAATAATAAGTTCATAAGCAACATTTTGGTTGATTGCAAACAGGTTGCGACCTATATATGAACGACCTGATTTTGCCTTTAAAATCACTAAAAAGTGATACAAATTTATTTTACATACAAATGTCTATATTGTTTTTCTTTGTTAACTATACTTGCCAGATATACAAGTGGTCTAACTATTGTGATTTTTATGGAATAACTAAATTTTAATTTAAATGAATGAATTTCATATGTTGATATTTTTCAACAACAATCACTACATTGTCCATAAAATTGTACTAACACAATTTGTAGCTACTTTATCAAACTTACTTAAAATTCAAAATAAATTGCATGTATACTTTAAATTGTTTGTTTAAATATTAAAAAGTTTAGGTATGTTTTTACATGATGTCAATGATATAAACTATTATAAAGGATTACCATGTCATAGCAACGATTTTTAGAAACATAAAAAATATTACAAAAATTAAACTTTTTAAAAATAATAGAATATTAATGTCCACTATTGAACAATGCAAAATAACGTTACCTATACATATACACAATAGAATACTACTAGTACAGAAATAAATAATTAATTATAAAAAGCCTTTTACTTATTTGGTCAATTGAGAGATGAGTCAACACTCTTTCAGTCAAGTATTGCCATAGTGAACATCATATAAACGTGGTTGAAAGACTATGTATCTATAAAGACTAAAACTTATATACAGGGTGTTTTTTTTAAAAGTGTACCCAAAATAATTCATATTTTATTACGGAAAAACTATTTCATAATTATACTACTAGGAATAATATCATGAATAGATTTTAAGAATAATTTTTATTTTTTAGTAGAAACTAAAAATAGAAA
>JAUZND010005259.1:0-11285 GCA_034780555.1 Coelogynopora nodosa
TCTAACATTTAGTATTTTAATCTGTAAATGATAAACCTCAATCATAAAATTTTTATTTAACATTTTTGTATTTTAATAATGTAGTTAGGCGAAACGGAACTAAAGAAAACAGTTAGGCGAAAAGGGAGTAGGCGAGAAGGGAGTAGACGAAACGGGAGTAGGCGAAACGGAATGACACCTCTTAGATTTATCAATAATCAGTTTTTAGCATAAATCAAAGCATCTAATTTATAAGTAAACTGAATGACATTTTCTATTATCAGTTTTTTTAATTTAACTTATCAAGCTATAAAAATATTCACAAAATGTCCATGGTTTTCAAATCTAAGTTTTAAATATTATTTAAGAGTATTATCTTATATCACTATTAATTACTTATGGCTTAGTAAGTTAATGATCTAAAATTACATCCTATGTATGCGCATGCAGGCATATATATATATATATATTATATGATAGTTTAAAACTATAAAAACTATAAAGTAGCTATAAAAGAAGATATGAAGTTAAATTATAGGGTGATTGTAAAGTAATATAACATATTATTAACAATTATAGTAAAATGAATATAATTATCTGAATATTACTGAACAACAATGTCTCTGGAAATAATTATGAATCTGCGATGTCTCTGTTTTTTGTTATTAATTTTAGTTAGAATCTTCGAACTATTCCTCAACTGAGTTTAGCCATCATTGAAATTCGGAAAATATGGTATTGATGCTTCCCCTTATTGCCTTGAACGGCCGTATTCAGTAGGCAAAAGTGGGCCAACGTGCGTGTGTCTTCCTCTAACTCTTTAATTCTTCGATTTACATAATTATTTCATAACTAAATAAGTTAATTACCATGGCGGATTTAATATAGTAGTTAATAATTTCTTATAACATTTCAGATATGTTTCAGACTCGAAAAATTAGGCTCAAATACTTGTTTTTGCCTATATCTTCAATGGTAATTCTCAGAAGGGGAAAAAATTCACTGCGGTATATGTAAATGAATTTGACAAATCGAATGGACATAACAAAAACCAACGTAGCAAAATATTTGATAAATTTGCTTTATAATTAAACTTATAGTAATGAACGTATGTTATAACGCGCTCTCATTTACAATCTATATATTTACTACCATATTTCATCACTCAATTACCTAAATAGAAATGGAATTTTGCAATTAAATGTTCTGCTATTGAAGTGAAATTTTTTATTTATTTTTAACATCAATAAATAAGAATATTTATGAGTATAAAAATATTTGTTTTATTAAAGTGAAACATATCAGTAGGGTGAATAAAATTGTGATATTGTAAGAAAATGACACTAACACTTCATTGTATATACAATAGTTTGAGATGAAACTTTACTTAAATTTGGTCGTTAAGTTTTATGAAAGCATTTTATCATATAATTTATCAAACTCATTATTTTGGGGTAGGGGGGGGGGGTATGGGGGTTACGAGTCCAGATGTCCCGATTCCCATACTACTAGAGCTATTATTAGATTATTTTGATTGCTTCTGCGTTGTTGTCATTGAGGTAGCAAAAGTTAGCTGTTAAGTTAAAACAAGATGTAATGTAAATTGAGCCACAAAATTTTATAAATTAAGTTAAATTTGGCGACATGAAAAAACAGGTGATCATTTTGTTTTCTTGGATGAATGCGCAACATAAAATAGATAATTAGAACAATATGTATGTATATGAAAGAAAAATATGTTGTTGATATAATATGTTGTATATATTGTTTACCATAATCATTTATTAATAGAGAGAAAATTATAATAAAAGTGTTTTTTGTGCTTTAATTGAGAAATATATTTATCTTCATAATTATTTATGTTCATTATTCATTGATAAAAATTTATTCTGTTGGTAATTTTAAAGTGCTTTAATCATTATAAACATAATTCTGGTTGTAAGTACTAATAGCGAAAAAGTTATTGAAACTGTAATCTCATATATATATATACTTGCAAATGCAATCATAAAACAAAAGCATAAAAACAAACGGAAATGTTGTCACTATAGGCCAATTTGGATATTCATTTGTATATATTTTAATTTTTTTTTAATAATTCGTGTATTTAAAAAAAGAATAAATTCAAGTTTCGGTTATTTCAGAAAATTTTTGCCAATGTGCAGTATAGAATCTCAATAAAAAATCACGTTGAAGCATCAACTTTACAATTGATGTCTAACACGTTCAAGTACAGATAGAAGCTGAAGTAGGTAATGATCCAAATAACTAAAATTCTGCATTGTGAAATGGAAACGTCTTCAAGAAAAATTAATACTAATTTTATATTTGAAATTCAACAAAAAGGCGTTTAAAATCAAAAGTATAATATTTGAGGTATTTCAAATATGATATATTAAAAATTATATTATACAAAAATGATATGTACAAATACATTATATAATTTATGTTTCATAAATATGTACAATACATTGTAAGTATATGCAATTAATTACAACATAATAATTAGTACAATATCAATAGTGGGCTAAATAGATCAAATTGGTGAAAGGTTTACAGAAGAGTGACGTACATGTTTGATTATATTTATTTGCATAAATTCACTAGTAGGTATATATACTGACACAATAAAAATTTTCAATTTATAAATCGTATGCTATATATCATTTCTGTGCACCTATTAATAACAACAAAAAATAATACGTGCAATATTATATGATTAGTTTCTACAAAAGAACAATAATTCAACGATAAGATAGTTATTATGCATCATGACACATTCGACTAACCGAAATTAAAGTTAAATAATGATCTCGTAATTAATTAATTAAATTTCTAAACATGCAAACATATATTTCAAGTTATATATTTTATTACAAAGTTCATAGGATACGTAACAATAAGCCATTTAACGAAATATTTATATATATTTCACAGTTCAATTTCATATTGAGCTTTCTTGTTTATATGTAAATAAATGTTTAAAGTATATAGTTATACGCTCACGATCTATATTCAAATTGAAAGCAAATTATTATGCAATCTAGGATCTGGAATTAAATACAATATACAAACAAATTGCTATGAATGCATTTTATCCGAAAATATTGAAATAAACTACAAAAGATAATATTCAGAATAAGCTCAATTAAAATAATAACCGATAATATTATTAATAATTATAGTTAAACATTTTCCTTGTTTTCGAAAGTCAAATTGGTCTCTATTAGGAAAAACCAATTCAGTAATCTTACGAAATATTTCTTAATTTAATAATATTTTTATTTATTGTAAATAAACGAATACATAAATTTTAAGTATTTAGATCATATGTTAAATGTATATCAAATTTGTTATTTTTATGTCTAAAGACATTAACATGACTCGTTTCTATAACTAGTTATGTATAATACTATAAGTTTAATATTAAAACTATATGTAAATTATATTATATTCGTAAAAAATTCCAACTTATAAACCGGTTCAATACTATTTGATTTACACGTCATCAAAAAAATATGAATCATTTGTAACGCCCATCCACCTCATGAGCTTCAGATTGTTAAGGTACTACTAACTTATTACTACAATTTCTTATAGGTATAAAAATTCTTTTACTATTAATATTAATAATAATTTTTATATAAAAAAAGTTAAAATAAAAATTTATTTATAAAAATTATTTTTTATTTGAAAAACAAGTAATTAAATTCTATGTTTAACCTTTTAATAGTTTAAACAAGCGAGTCACGTCCGTGGGATGCAATAAATTAAGCAGCTAACAGTCAACCTACGTAAATTGCAAATAAAAATATTAATGAGCCGGTTTTCATTCATATAATGCTTTATTCGTCTGTTTTTGAAATCCAATTAGAATAAACTGAAACGATAGTAAAAGTTATTCAAGTGGTCATCTGCTGCAGAAAAAACTTGATTCATCGGAAACCGGGGGTGGTTGTCTGCGGGCTTCTATCGCATGAAAGGAGTATAAATTGGCAAGATTGCCTTCCAACGACCACTGTACTTTCGAGTTCACTTGAATAGGTTAGAGTCTTACTTCAGACATTACTCAGCCAATAACTATACTAAGTTCATTTATTTTCTAAAATTCAATCATTGAAACTATCCAAATGGTACCAACAGAGATCTTTCCACAAATGATGCAAGAATATCCAGGGAGGGTGATTACGCCTCTTACAATTAGTTTGGTATTCTCAGCGGCTTTTCTGGCTCTCTTTCGTCTAACGCGTCTAAGAAGACGGTAAGAATGAAATTATATATTTATCCACCAACAGTTAATGGTGTCGAATATTATTATTTATGACATTAATTCATATGTTTATACAATATTTATTGTTTATACAAATATTTGCATTTCAGACAACAAAATGAGCCGCCAATAGTTCCCGGAGTTCCAGTCTTTGGAAGTGGTTTTGATTTTCAAAAGAATGCGGTCCAGTTTCTCCTAGACTCGGCTAAGCGATTCGGGGATATATTTACTCTCAAAATGCCAATGAACATTTTACACGTAGTTATGGATCCCCACTCTTACGATGAATTCACGCGTCAGAGAACTTTCGATTTTGACCCCATTCAGCGCATGGTAAACAAGAACGTATTTAACTTTCACCTAAAGGACGCGAGCAAAATCATACGCGAAGCTGGTAAAGTAGCGCGCTTAAACCAGCTCACAGAAAATATGGTTACATATTCGAAGTTCCTTTGTGAATCGTTCGCTAAGCAAAAAGATTCTAAAGGAATCTTGCTGAAAGAGTTTCTTGTTGGAAGTCAATTTCGAGCAATATTCAACACTATTTTTGGCGCTTCAGACAATCATGCATTTAATCACTTCGATGCGCACAGACTGTTCGATATCTTTCACAAATATTTCAACTACCTCTGGCTGGGTTTTCCGGTGTTTCTCTTTCCTCCGGCACACAAGGCACTGAAGGCTTTGATAGCTGCCCATCCGAGCACAAAGGACCTGTTGAGCCGACCCGACCTCTCTCTCTACATGCGCAATGCCCTCGAACGTATGGGGAGCAATGGACAGACTGACAACGATGTTCTTGGTCACAATCTGGTCTACTTGCATGTTAACTACAACACGGTCAAGCTTACCTACTGGCTCTTGGTCAATATAATCCAATCCCAAGACGGCTACACTGCATTGAGGCAGGAGGTAGATGAATTTCTAGAGAACCGGATTATTGACGGGGAAGCTGAAATGGACGTTACGGAGCTAGAACGATTGCCGATTCTTGGTAAGTTAAAAAAGCACATATATTTCCTTCATTTATTTATAACGATAGCTTATTGTTTGTTCTTTTCCAATTTCAGACAGCATTGTAAAAGAGAGTTTCCGCTGCTCTAGTGGTGTTCTCATGATCCGGGAAGTGGTTGAAGACACGGATTTTAAAATGAGGAATGGACAAACATACCGACTTCGCAAGAATGACAAGATTGCTATGTACCCCCCAGCAATTCACCGTGATCCAGAAATTTTTGAAAATCCTGATGTAAGTAAATGATATAAGATATAAAAAAAAACTTACAACTGACTCATAACGCGCACTATTTTCTTTCAGGAATTCCGCTACGATCGATTTCTCGACGCAGAATTTGTTAAGAACGGCAAGGTTATTCAGAAGCCTCTCCTGCCCTTTGGCTCCCTCTGTCCGGGACAGAAGATGTCAATTGCTCAAATCAAACTGTTCACCCTGTCCTTCATGGCCTCATTCAATATTGCGATGTGTGAGGGTGCCACGCCGCCGGTCTACAACAAGAGTTGCTATGGGCACGAAATTCTCCCACCAGTCCAAGATGAGCGTGTCACAGTCATGCTGCGTTCGAGTCCCGTCACGATTAAGTTGACTGCCACTGATGATGGGGACGGCAGCTTTTCATAGAGAGACTTTTACTTTATTATTTGAATATTTCAATGATTGTGCCTATTCTAATTAGCATTAAATTCTGTATATACATTCGCGTACTATATTTGAGAGTTATAGAGCTAATTTTAATTTGCACTGATAGTTTGTTGATATCATTATATTATATTATAGTGGCTATTTTTAAAAGGTGGAACTACATCAAATCTTTTTGGATATATACAATATATACCGCGATAATTTATATTTCAAAGTTTTTGTTTTTCTTTGTTTTACTTTTATAAAGTTACATTTTATAACACTAATAAAAAAATTCGAAAGAAGAATAACATAGAATAATTTATTAGAATTGCGACATTGAAATAAGTAATTATGCAATATTTTAATTTTATTTTTTGTAAATATTTATCAATATTTGAAAAAGTCAAGGTACCCACATTTTTTAAAATTAAATAAATATAGGTATATTTTACAATATTAAAAAACAGCTTTATGTAAAATGTTTTTCATTTTCATGGCAGCCTGAAGAAACAGTGTTAACAAACGTTCTATATGAAATAATTTTAATTGAAAAGAACCAATATGATAAGTAATTATTTACTAAAATGATATAAAGTATTTTGTATCCTATTACTCCATTTAAATGATTTTTTGCAAATGTGTTTATTAAAAAAATATGTTAACACGGTAAAACAATTAGTTGAATAGTAATTGTAAAAATTATATATTGAGAGAAAGGAAATCTTTATCTCACGCATTATTTTAATGATGAGCCTGATTGATAGGTTAACTATATATAAAGCTATTATAAATTAATTTTCCAAAAGTTTGAGTTTCTGTATATAGTTCGTAGAAAACTTTTTCCATAAAATATGGATTTATGAATAATTGAAAAATTGTAATATATTTGGAATAGATATAAACTTATACAGTACACTAAATAGAGTATCCAGGCGTAATAATTTCCGGCTTACTTTTATTTTTCAAAGAAATAGCTTTTTTATGTTCAAACTGCAGTGAACTAATGCAAAAGGTGTTACAAAAACATAAAAGCGATTAATCATATAGCTCTTGATGATAATATTCAGGCCGAAGCATCGGGGAGCTTTCCCTTAAATATACCACTGAGATTTAAATGAATAGATTCATTATTGCTAAACATGTTAAAGAAGAATTTGAAAAAACAAAAAAAATAAAGCTTAAAATTTCACTATGCAAAAGTAGGCCTATATACATTATTCAAGGTATAAATAAATAAACAAAGAGTTGTATACGTATTTATTACTACTTTTTTTATAGATTAAACTACATTCTAATATAACGGTACAACACTTAATTACAAAACGTTACATTAATATGATTTCAAGAGTATTTTGCTTTTTTATACTCATTTCTTATTGTTTATTGCATATATCGTAATTTTTTAATTTTATTATCAATTGGATATAATATGATATAGGCCTATGTTTAAAAACAGCATTACCAATCACAAATAATAACATTAATAATAATTATTGTTATACATATATATATATTTATAAAATGATAATTACTAAAAAAAACTACATATAATATAAATATTAATACTTAACAACACCAATGCAATTAATGTTTAAAATTGTTAAAACCTATATAACGATATTTCGTCTTTCATGTAGATATAGTATAGTTATGACATATGTACATACTGTACTTATAAATGATATAAGTTACAGTTATTTTATTACGATAAATGTAATATTTGTGGAAGAAAACATAACATTTGAATTACGAAATTGTTTAAGAATAATAGTCAGTTATTTACTAATTAAAATGTCCATTGATCATCTCCATTGATTATTTGTCATTCTTTCTTTTATTTACAATTTTTATATATTTTACACCTGTGTTGTCTTTGGCATTGTCTAAGACATGCATATAAACTACAATGTTGTTCTGGTCAATATTTGCGGTAGTGCTAGCATTGCTCAGCCATAGCTGATGTTGTGTTGCCGTTAATTATTTCTTTTACAATAGGTGTTCTTTAAGACGAGTGTGCAGCTATAAGCAGACTGGCATTTAAAGTCAAATGGCATCACAATTTGGATTAATAAACATGAGATAAACAGATTCGAATCAATGAAGATGATGTTAATCCATTATCTCAATTAGTCGAAATTGCCTCATTTGATAATACTTGGTCATCTTTATTACAGCCATGTTATTTTCAAGTTTCTATCCTTTATTTAGATCTAACCATTATTAAAGTAACAATTAGATAATATAATCTGTTTAACCTCTCTTATCTTGTTCTCTCTGTTGTTATGCCGCTTACTTTATGGGTTGTCACTTAAATGCGGAGGAAAATCCGGAAGAAAAACCGGAGGAAATCATATTATATCCAATTGATTATAAAATTAAAAAATTACGATATATGCAATAAACAATAAGAAATGAGTATAAAAAAACAAAATACTCTTGAAATCATATTAATGTAACGTTTTGTAATTAAGTGTTGTACCGTTATATTAGAATGTAGTTTAATCTATAAAAAAAGTAGTAATAAATACGTATACAACTCTTTGAATTTCAATTTAAAGAATGTAATGATTACTTAAAATAAGTTATAATTCTTATATTTGTATATTTTAGAATTAATTTAAATGTATACGTACATATTGTGACCGTTTTTAACGACATTCTAAAATCCCTTACATTTGTTTTTATTAATTAATTTGATTATTTTAAAATCTCTTTTGTATATTTTAGATACTTTTACATTGACGACCTTGAAAAATACAATAGCTTAAATTTTCTTCGGATTTGTCCTCTGTTTTTTCTCCGGATTTAAGTTACAACCTACTTTATGTACATTCTAAAAGTGAATATAATGCATTTAATCATTTATATTTACCAAATATTATTTAATAGGTTTTCTCTTGTGGTATGTTTTATTATACACATGATTATGAACCGCAATGAGGTTCAAAAGCTCGAGTATTTTTTGTTAAATATTTATCCTTTACTTCAAGTGGTTTAAATTTTTATGTACATTATACTGTATATAATATATATATGTGTATATTTTTATACCACATTATCTTCCTTTCGATGTTACCAACTGTAATCCCAAGTAAAACTTAAATATTAAAAAGAACGCAATAGTATGATAGCATGACCATGAGCGCAGCGCAGTACTCTGTTTGGCTTAAAAAATAAAGGACAGCCATCGACCTCAGGCATAGAGGGGGGAAATATTAAAGTTAAATAATCTTCCAACTAATTATAATCGAGTATAAGATTTTCGGTTTCATGACTCATTTTGTGACAATTTCATCTAGGTTTAGGTCAATTCCGACTCATTCAGTAGTATCTATATGAGATCTATTGTATCAGTTCGAAAGTGAATATATGTTTGATCCATTAAACGCGGCATGTATTTCTAAAAAAGTAAGGAAACTAAAATTTATACACAATATTAGTTGAATCTAAACTAGATAGTATATCAAAAATAAAAAAAATCGATCCATATATTATTTTTCTGAATCAAAATGTTGGTGTGATCTATAGCTCAACCGAGGTTTCAGCTACCCAAATTGGCATCTTTATCTGCCTTTATAATTTTGAATAATATACGTAAGAATAAGACTATTTGAAACAATAATAAGTAAATTTGATAATATTTATAAAAACAATATCTGGATATTGAAAATGTATTTCATAAATCTTTTTCAAACACAACTAACTATAAAGTCACACTCTTGTATGATAAGGCTGAAAACAGATTACACAAAGAGTCATTGTCACATTTGCGGCAAAATGTCAAAGGTCGCTTGTTGCATCCGGTTCGCTGACATTTTCTTTGACCATCACGTTGCCCGACCAAATGATCCATGCGATCATAACGGACATTGATTGGCACAGCTGCAACCAGAGTGCGTGCTAATTTTTGATAGCCTGTGGCGCGAAGGAGGTATGTAGTCACAATCTGACGTCGAAAGTCCTATTTAATAATGGAATATTGATTCGGAGACCATGGCCACATCTTTCAGTTTGTGTGATAGGATGTATGATATCATATACTTGGTTCCAAAGATGACAATCGATTTATTATTATGATCAGCAGGACCTCATTCATTGTGTGATACCGACTATCATGAGAACCACGATCTAGGCTTCTTCATGTCTCTATCATTAATAAGGGAAGCTCGTGTGGTTCGGTTTGTACAAATAGTTCTTGTTGCTTGTATTCCAATATCAGCTAGGGAAGATTGATCCACATAAGTAAAGAAATTATCAAACAATACTATGTGATTATTTGGATGGGTAACATTCATTGATGAGACGGTTGTGAGAGGTTGGTTTGAAAGTCGAGCAGCATTGCGTCACATATAGAGGTCACTGAGATAGCAATAACCATTAACTTCTACCAGGACCCAGTTCTTGTAGCATAAGCGAATGGGTTTGACTCTTATGAATTGTTTCAGTGAATAACGACCGTACTATAGCATAATCGTTTCGTCTATACAGACTTCTCACTAAAGAACCCCCATTGCTTGAAGGTCACATTGGCGACGTCTAGCAACGGTCTGATCTTCTATATCCCTTTTCCTAGCGGTTTGCCGTTGTATTATAGCAAATAACGTTTCAACTCTCGGAATCGGTCACGAGTCAATGCATTTCAAATTATGTGAATATTTATGACGTGTGCTGTTGACCAATATACAATAGTTACTGTTTAGGCAATACATGATAACCAGTAAAAATGAGTACGGCTATGAAAGTTCTATTTTCTTCACGAGTACTCACAAAGTCCGTTTCATGTACGATAGTCTCAATTATTACATTGTAAAAGACTTTTTCAAGAACCCCTACTTCGTCGAGAAGTTCAATAGAAGCCATAGCCGCTAAATTATTGACACGTGGTTGATCTCCAAGAGGTTCAGGGAATTTTGTGTAATTTGGGGTTTCTTGCCTTATATCGCTCACCTCGATGTACGATATTTTTTAATGATGATAGTGTCGATATTATCAAACACAATCTCCAATCGTCCATGAACATCACAAGGAATTGCCGGACCATTTAAGTGTATTTCTTCATCATTGTAGATGTCTTTTTCATCGCTGACTACACCAGCTGAATAGGGTGTAATATTAATAAGATCAGCATTGTAGAAGTCATGCACCTCCAATTAGTCGACTGCATTTCTTAGATGTTTGAATTGCATGCTTTATAGACCTAAAGAGAAATATAACTAGAAAATATATATGTCTTTATGTATATTAAATGGCTGATGGCATACATACAGGGTGGCCCAAAAGTTAGTATACTCTCTGTAGAAAATTTTAATTTCTAATTATTTTAATTTCTAGTGTCTTATATCGATGACTACGCATTGTATGACTCAGAGTAACTATCTTAGAAAACTATGGATA
>JAUZND010005260.1:0-11284 GCA_034780555.1 Coelogynopora nodosa
CACCACACCCACCTGGAATATCTTACAGAGACCCCATAGATTAATAATCAATCGAGAAAAAAACTTATACAGAGAATGTTGGGTATACATCCAATTCTGCCGGACTAATTAGTGATATATAAATGTAGAATTGTTTTAACTTATTAAAAATGAAGGTTTCCAAAACCTTATTACTAATATGATGAAGTTTATCAATAAGGATAACTCCAGGAACAACTGTAATTTATTATTTCTTATATTCATTTAAATTATGACTATATGTGCAACATAAAGAAGTTTTCCTAATTGAATCATTAAATTATACGAATTTTAAGGAAATCAATACCCTAGTTCTTAATTCAAAACTTCGATGGTATAATATCTAATGTGGTGTGGTTTATAAGAAAGTTACCTGTTATATTAAATCTTCCCGTCATACATATAATACATAGGATTATAGAAAATGAACACACTAGCTATGATATTTCTTCTGAAAAATTCATATTTAATGGCAAAGATAATATAAATAAGTTAAGATACTTCATGTTGTTATTAATTTACAACAAGGTTATTATTATATATATTGTAATAAACAATTCTATAAATGATTATATATTGCTTTACATAAAGCCAACCGCACAAGTTCAGCGTTTAAAAAGAGAACACGGATAATAAAAAAAACACTACATAATATGATACGCAAAACAACAACTATTTGAAAGCTTCTAACTCATAGTATGTTGTCATCGCAACGCCATTAAGCGAAACAAAGCAATCCACATTTTCAATCAGACTTGGATAATATTTTGAGATAATGGAAATTTATTAAGATAAAAGCAATAAAGATAATAGCTTACAGAATCTCCAAAGAATATCAAAAGTAATTAACAACAATAATGAAACTTAAATTACACTAAATATATTGCTGTAATTGACTGTCACATAATAAATAAACTATATGGCGTTATTGTTAAGGTTTCCTATATTTATTTTCAAAATAATAGAGGGTAATAAACTTCTATATCATGTTTTAAAAGTAAAGCACATTTTTCAAAAAAAGTGAAAACTCAGGAAAATTGTAAAGTTTTTAATCAGTGCTGTGTTTAGTAAATATTAGTGAACTTTTTAAACAGTAATCAGAATAGAGTCTATTTTTATTGATATATCAAAATTACAAAGTATGCATTAAGTATATTGCAGTCATAACACCTCCAATATGCCGTTAACAAAAAACGTATGAAATATTTTGTAATTATTTGCTGAACTGAGACTAAATATTAACACCGGTTAAGATTGATCTTGGTATAATATTTTTTTAAATTAAATAAAATTCCACTGAGTCTGACGAACAAGCCAAATAAAATAAAATTGTGTAATTAAATAATATATTTGTAAAAAATCTGGAGCGCTTTTGCCTATAAGGCTTTATCAACAGAAAATAATATAATAAAAGCAGTAACTTGATTTTAACAATAATAAATTTCTTAATGAAACATTCAAAACATATACATAAATGTATAACTATGACAATTATTAAAACGTCAATGAAATTAGATTTCCTTAAATTTGTATTAAAATATGCACAAAAAAAAAATCACATTATATATGATATTGATTATGAAAAAAAATATCGTTCGTAACTATAAAGTTTTATGTATACTTTCTTATTTATTTTTACTCTAGTAAATATGTTTATAATAGTTAACTTAACGAACAGATTCATACAATTAATCTATATCAATAGCAGGGAATGAAAAAAAACTGTATTAGAATCAATAAACAAATATAACAAAATATTTGTTTAATTTTTTAAATTTTTATATTAACTGCTTCATTAGTATATTTTGTATATATTAAATATTATAAATAGGCGATATTATTACGTTTAGAACTAAATCGTTGTAACCAAAACAAATAGCTGACTAATGCAGAAGCGCTCATAATTCCCTTACATGAATATGTTGATTCTAATTATACAGAAACAGTGTATAGCAAAACAAATATTCCATTATCCCTGTGTACCAAAGTCATCAAATTAAAAACAAAAACACGAAAACTGGATAATAAAAATAGAACTTTTTTTACAATAATAGGATTACTACTAAAAGGCATTGATCTGATATCAAATAGATATATACATACATCTGTGTATCTCAGCAAAAGACTACTGCGGCTGTAAGGTAAACTGATACCAAAAAATAGCTGATTTATCATTATCTCTTAAAAACATACTAAAACGGAGGCGAAAAACTAATCATATATCTAGGTATTCGATATATATAATCTGTATTTAAGCAGTCATATATATATAATAGAAGATTAATTTTTGACATGTAGATATAAATAATAAGTTGGATCTATAGATTAGAGACAGTCAGTTATTGAATTACACACAACAGATCATATTATACTAATTAGTTTGCCTTCGAAAGGAAATTATAGGTTAAGATAATTAGATAATTTCTTATTAAGCTCTATTTTTTAGTATAAACGTTAATTGGCTTAGATAAGTAATCATTGCACGTGGTAGTTGAATATCCCTCACTATGTTCGCATGAAAACAGACTGACAATGTAACATTAGTTTAAAAAAGACTAAACATTTCTATTATTTCTTCGTCTGAGTTTGAAGAGATCTGAACCAAGCTGTCGTGACTCTGGAGTGATCTGGAAATACATTAAGGAATCTAACGAGTCGACTCTAACGAAGTCAATTTCAAAAACCATTCCACAGAAGTAAAAAAAAAACAGTAGAATGTGTCCTTAGAGTAAACAAATATAGAATAAAAGAAAATGTTAGACTGATTTTAATCAAATAGACATAATCTAAAAAATAATTTAAAAACTTTTGTTATAGACAATTTTCAGTATTCCCTTTACAATCGTATAAATGGCTAGATTGTTAGGATAGTATGTTTTAAATTAGTACAAATAGTCGAGTTTAAAGACAAACGACAAAACATGTTTTGACAATTTTAGAAACATTGTCAGTACCCATCTTACTATCTGTATTTGTGTGATCATACTTGTTAAAATATAAAATCAATAAAACTAATATGGTAGATATTAATAATTATAATAGAGCTCTACAGATAATTATTGATTATAAAGGTTTTATATTAACTACTGTATTACGATATTAAACTAAACCTGAGTGCATTAAAAGCTTAAATATTAATGTAAACGTATTTATTTTTCAAAATAAACCAACTCAAGAGTGTTTGCTGGAAATTCGGAGATTGGATAGTGTAGTTTTCTGTAGGAAAGAAAAGTAATTTCATTAAAAATCACAATAAATGTACCCGTCTATTGGCGAAATCTATGGAGAAATCTAAATCGAGATTTTTAACTAAAGTTTCTAACGTTTCAGACATAACACTAATTTTAGTTTAATAGAAATAGATGTACATTACAATAGATAACACATAGAAAATAAATAAACCAAAAATTACAACTTAATTCTTCACAAATTGTCGCATTTTTAAAGGACCTTCGGTACAAACTGGAAGTATAAAGAAAGAAATTAAGGCTCCACGACACTGAATTAAATTTATAATGCCAATATTTCGATACTAGTGCATCTTTTTCAAGGCAGGTGACAGAAGTGAGGAACAGTACAGATAAATAAATGTTAAATACAAAGAACTCGCTGGGAATCAATATACTAAGACAAAGTTAGCCAATGAAAACGAAGGAAACACAATGAAGGAAAAGCAGCAAAATACGACACAGGCAAAGTTTAACTAAACACACCTACTAAACGAATCTAAACGGGAACAGACTGGAAGTGGAAAATACATATAATATAAAACTAAAGTTATAATTTATGTTTTACAGTTTTCGGCTTATTTCTAGTTAACATTCCTTGGTCCACATCAATCCCCCCCCCACACACAACAGGTACAATCCGCCAAATCCACCAACACAACCTGTCTCAACAGCAGAAGACCCCCCTGCCCCCGGGAAGCACCAACAACGGCAGCTCCACCTTCTACAAGCGCACCTGCCACGACGAGTCCATCGACCTGATCCACGAGAGGACTGCCCAGTCCGTGCCCGACTGCCCCTTCCCCTGCCTCACCCTCCAGTACAGCCTGCGCGTGACCCGCGCCTCGTGGCCCGATGAGGAGCGCATTGTGCGCACTGCCCTGCTCAGAGCGGTCCGCGAGACACACCAACTGGCCGCGAGCCGACACTACGACGTGCGCGTGCTGGAGGCCATGCTGGCCAACTTCGATGAGCTCTCACTGCACCGGGACTTCCTCAAGTTGGACGTCTACGCGCAGTCGAAGATGGGCAACGTGGTGGAGGAAACGTGGGCCTACCCGGCCCGGAATCTGTTCAGTGATCTGGGCGGGATTCTCGGCCTCTGGCTCGGCGTGTCGATCATAACGCTGTTCGAGTTCTTCGAGTTGGCCTTCTGCTACTCTGCGAATGTTGTCGCGGCGAGTAGGACGCAGGCAAAGAAGCAGGATATCCGGGCCAATCGGTGGCATATCTATGTGGACAGTGTGCGCAACAATCCACCCTTTCCGAACTCGAGAGATGTTAGCATTGCGGAGGACGAACCGTCCAGACAGTCGCGATTGTTGGATAGTTATGTGTAGCAGGAAACAGGGGGCTTCGGATCAGGTGTGTTTAGATATGGACTCCTTGGCGAGTCTCTATTTTTCTATCGTCAAAGTTAAAGATATAGTATCAACGGAACTATCTATCCAAACATATCATATTTCATACAGGCACATTTGGATTAATTCAAAATACAATCATTTCGAATATATATATACCATTCGATGTGAAATATTTTCGATTGATCCGCAAATACACCAAAAATATGTTTACGATTCAAAGAAAATTATGTGCTACAACATTATTGAAATTAGGAAACTATTTTATTAAAATTTGTACAGTTGGATTTTGTGATTATAGTTTCCTTACACATCTTTCCATGAAATTATCATAATTTGTGTTACTATCAACAAGTCACTCATATTTGTATCAAAGTTTATTTAAATTTACCACCAATACATTAATAAGCCATTTTGTTATGATATTAGATGCTAATCCAATTTACAAATGTAAATGTATTTGTTTAAAACTGTTAAGTCACAAAACCATCATTTTAATAGAAAAATAGCTACTGTTATACAAAAAAATGTATTACAAAGTCTCGTTCGCGATTTACATTGATTTCATCAAATGGATGTACAAACAACTACAAAACAAGCACTTAATTATGAATAACTCTTTAAACATATTTTATCTAAATATAATTGTTAGTAGGTTAGTGAATGCGACTGTAAATAAAAGCAGCTTAGTAAAACATAGCATTACATACTCATCGAACATATTTTCTATTTTGTAAGTATTTTGTCAGGTAATTGTACACAGATGCTATCTTTATTATCAAAACAAAATAATTTCATCCCATATTTAAAAATATATCCATTAAAAACAACTTGCTTTTCATTAGTAAATCAGTCACCATAATATATAACGCAATTAAAAGCAATTCTGCTTACAATGTGTAGAATTTCACTAAGTCATTATATTGTGTTGTTCCAGTATTTCTTAACACGTGAACTGGTACGATAAGACATAATATGCAATAAACTGATATGGATGGGTAGTTACGTGTGTACATTAAGACTGGTTCTCACATAATACGTACAATTCAAATGTTTATTCTAATCTGATGTTTAAAACACAAAAAGGATGGATTTCATAACAGTATCTAAAAACATTACAATAGGAATAAAAAATAAATCGTAAAAGGTAACATTTAAAAAGTATTGAAATGCAGATTTATTTTACCGGTATACTATATTTTTCATTTTTAATAAATCAACTTGAAAAAACTAAAATATACACATGTCCATTAATTATATAAGATGTTTCTTTAATTTTTTGAAAAATAAAATGAAAAAATACAAATAATGAATATAATAAACTAACAATTTCGTGACATGCTTAAAAGCATCTCATAAGAGAAATAAAACGTCTAACGAAGCGTGGTACAGATCAACATGGCATGTCATAAAATACTTTTGTTACCGCAATTTTTCCTGCATATATAATGAACAGCATCACGAGATTGCCTCAGTTATCTTTTAATTATAACTTATATATCGGGTGAACAAATAATTTATAAAATAAGTATTAAAAACTTTGTGCGCGATAAACAGAATAAATATCAAAATTATGATACCAATTTTTACTAATACAATTATTATTAAATGTAATTACAAAATAAATATAAAAACATACTTAAATTAAGTTAAACATAAATCAGTGTCTAAGAATATTCGAATAAGCTTGTGATGTAAAACTAAAATGTTGTTGATTAACAATGTATTATATATGTAATAAAAAGCCCACTTCTAATGAAACATCGTAGCAAAAATCAATATCATTTCACAAAATCAAACAGAATGGATTTTCATCAATTATTTTATTTATAATATTTAACTTGGGATTATTCGCTAAACTATTATTTAGTATAAGACTTCTACAGATATCAATATGATCACTTACACGTGTTTATATCGGTATGAATTAGTACCGAAAAAACATTACCAATACAGTGCTCCTAGAGACATATTCTTAATTTTTCGAACATTTCTTCTTATTCTAATCAAAATAAATGAAGGCAAGCATTAAAGCATTATTATTTTATTGTGTTGTGTTGTTACAAAACTCAGTATGTAATAGTATATAAAAACACTACGTACGGGAATAATAAACTGCTAAGAAGCTCTTGGAAAGTAATTCAGGCATGTCAATATTAGCTAGATCAATATTTGAAAAGTCACCAATAAAGTGGATAAAAACGAAAACATTTTCTTCTCTCTCTCATTAGCAACAATTTCATTCAAATGCTGTTTAATAACATTGTTTGTAATTTTGGCCGCTTTACAAAGTCTCTTCTTTTCAAGCTGGCTTTTCTTCTTTCTTAATTTGTCGATGTTTTCCTCTGATTCCTTTGGTTTTTTATTCTGGTCTTCTGACAATTGCATCATTTTTAGTTTTTCCTGCATTTTTTTGCAATCTCCACCTCAGTATCCCTTCATCAATTTACTTTGATTGTGAGTTGCTATGACATTGACACTGAGTCTTCTCTAGTTATTTTCTTTTCATCTTCTTCTGTTTTGTTTTGTAACAATCGTTGTTGGAAGTTTGCCGAGGTCATCATAGCATGGTCAATAAGTTGAGGAATAAATGGCAGATTTGGTGTTGTCTAGACTTTTACAGTCAAGAATAATTTTGAAAAGATAAGTGTTTTGACAGAAGTAGCAATTTATAAGATTAGTGAGAGTCAGAGAAGGTAATAAGTAGCAATTTAAAAATAACGTTTCTCAAATTCGAGTAAAATGATCCCTCTAAAATAACAAACACTGACAAAAAAAGTCGGCCTATTTTTCGGGCATTTCGGCTTAAAATTATAAAATCGGTCATTTTCGGGAGTCTGTAGGAAGACTGCAATGCATGTATGAGATATAAATCTAACACCAACTGAACAAGCGCAATTAAATAATCAATAAATTGAAAAACGTACATAGCTGTAAAATATTCAAATTTCCTACGAATCATTATTTTTAAACCAAGAAGAAGTTGGTGTAATATTTATACGTAAAATAAAAAAAACTATTAAAACCACAAGCTGTTTTTATTTTCATGTAACGATTAAATTTAATGAGATCAGCATGCACTATATATAACATTTTTATTTCGTTCATTAAAAATTATCCTTTATATAAATATTGTATTCGTTTTAATACCTGCTTGTTGCTTAATCTTATTATTATTACCTTTTATATATCAATGCGCGTAGTAGAACAGATAATATAATTAAAAAACTGAAATCAACCGTTTCCTATATACCTTGGACTTAAAACAATTATGGTAACGTCAAAAAAATTGGTTTGTATTCATCCTAAAGGAAATGTTTTTTAACATCTTTATAGCAATAACATAAATCAGAATATAATAGTATTAAAATAAATAAAAAGAGTAAATATAGTATACTATAAACGAAAAAATAAGCTTTACTTATTTTAAATAAACGTTCATCATTAAATCTATTAAAAATTAAATTATCTTGATAATACCATTCAAGCTACAATGCAAATAGGTGAGTTTAAGTTTGGTTTTAGTGCGCGGTCTTAAAACTGCCTTAGAAACCAAATATATACTCGATTTATTTATAACGTTTTAAAAGTTTTAACGCGGTATTAAAACTTTATGTGGTCTTAAGACCTCCGTAAAACTTTCAAAATTTTTATAATTTAAATTTTTCTATTATTTTATACGGCAACTATGACTAAGCACTAAGGATTGAAAAAATTGAGTTTTCAATTGATTATTATATTATAATATTTTTTTGAATAAATATCATTGATTCTACAATACAACATCCATAACAACTGTTGTTTAAATTTGTTGTGTATAATTATAATGTATTAATATTCATTCGCATTATTTTATATTTCTTAATGATTTTACACGATAAATTGTTAAGTCATCTTTTTTGCACCTAATTTAATCAAGTCTTTCGCAGCTTATCTTATCTTATTTTAACATACAACACAATATGAATAGCTGCAATTAAATTTAGATAAATGCATAAGTAAGTACTATAAAAATATTTTGCTATCTTTTGTTAGTTATTGTATTATTTAAAATATGTTCTTTATGACTAATAAAATATGAATTAGTGTTTTAGAAAAGTTTTAAGACTGTCTATTTTTGTTCTATTGTCTATTCTTGACAGTTTTAAGACTAAGACCGCGCACTAAAACTAAGCTTAAACTCACCTAATAGTAATGTATATCTTAAACGTGTACTCGAAAATAAAATAAATATATTTAACAAGGTGAACAATTATAAGAAACCTTTACAGGTATAGAAAATGATAATTTCATTGATAAAACAATATAATAATTTATGCTAAATTTGTTAAATTATCATAATTATAAATTATAATCATTGCATGTACCTTCTAGCACAATCAAGTTTACATATTTCGGTTTGATACATTAAATCACAAATATCAGAACGATATTATGCAATTCAGACTACATTACGAATGTTAATTTGGACTGCAAAATAGTTTATGAAATAATTATTCTTAGTAAAGGAGACTGTTTTACGTTTTCTTTTGTTTAAGATAAACTGATTAAATATTAATAGTTTACCCAACAAATTACAGCAGCAAACATATAGTTTTATCTATATAAAAAACGTTTGAAACTAAAATTGAATATAAACCGTAGTAATTAATATTTTATACACTCGCTAGAAATGTTTTAACAATAATTCCTTTCAAAACATTCTATTTTTGTCAAATTGAAAAAATCACGTAAATAATTTATTGGATTAGGTTTGGAACTACTCATTAGCTGACATATATACATAGACCTAACTGCCTATGATACCTTTCAGTACATTAAATATATCTCTGTATATTAAGGAGTAAATTACCATATTGTACTACATATTTCTTACATTTGTAGGGCTTAAATTCAATTATACCCTTTTCTTAAGATATAAGTTATGGTCGTTACTACCGCAATGTATTATATTAAATTAATTCAGAGTGAATAACTATGTTATGAAGTTGTTTTTAACAAAATACGCCCTACGTATTATATACATATAAAAGCGAAAAATTATTAAATAATCGAAATACATGTCTATAATATTTTTTAAAGTATTTAGAAGACTAAATTAAAAAGTATTTAAAAGATAACATATATTATTATTTTCAATGGATACTAAAACTTTAAATAATCCGATGAATTACTATATTTTTAATGGCAATGGTATATATATTTATTTTTAATATTTTACAACATTTTCAACGGTAAATTCCTTAATTACCAATCCTTGCAAAACGGCATTCATCTCTAGACAGTATTTGTATAGAGAAATAGGAAAAAAAACTTTATTCTAAAATGCAAATATGCATAAGTTGGCACATAGGAACATGAATATTGTATTTTTCATTTCATTTTTAATCTTACAGTGCTAATATTAAATTTTAATAACAGCTAATATCAAAGTAGAAATACACATGTTTAGTGCCAAAAATTAGTATTAAAAAATAACAAATTTATAAAGTAAAATATAATATATTGCTGATTCTGAATCAGTAGTCAACAAATTTCTCAGATAATAATATAATATTTTATACATTTTCCAGAAATCAGTTCTTATTTAAAAAATACAAGAATTTCACTAGTCTGTAGTTTTTGTTTCGACTGATAGATAGTGATGACTAAATATGCTCAGAATAAAGAACCAACAACCATTTTTAAAACAACCAACCAAACCGTGAGAACCCTGATCATTATAAACTAATATACACTATTAACGTTTTTTAATATAATGTTATTCATATAGTATATTATATAATCATAAGCATAATGTTTAGATATCAATGAAATAAATCAACAAATAGACATAATTAAATCATCAATAATATTTACTATTATATAAATAACGAGTTGATATTGTTTGATTATTTGATCATTTTAAAATCAAAAAACTGTAAAATCAATTAGCTCTATAAATGAATGTTTAAATGATTATAAGATAATAAATAAATTTGTCATATTTCGAATATGATTTGTTTTATATCCATCGAATTGCATTGCAGAAATGCATGTACATGAACATTTATAATATGGATTTAAAATGTTGTGTTATAAAATTCAAAACTCTATGTCTGTGGCTATTACATGCTATGCTATGTTTTATATTCAAATATAATCTAATAGAATGTCTAATAGAATAGGCGTCTTGTGTTGTTAGTATTGTTGGTAATCGCAATTGAATACTCCATTTAAAAAGACATGGCTACAGTATGAGCCATAGCCCATTAAAACAATAAAGAAAGCGTATTTTCCAAGAAAAAATACAATAAAGGAGCCCCTAGTCAAAGACTACAACATCAACACATTGCATAACAAATGATCGATTTAAACATCTCACTATGTACAGTTAATATTGGGTCACTGTAGTAGAAAAACTAAACAAGTTTATCATATTATAATCATATATAAATGTTTATACATCATATTAAATGCAGTTATATCCATTTTGTGTAAACTACACTAAACAAAATTTGATTTTATCAGAAAAGACTTCTGATTCTGACTCACCATATAAGTATATGCTCAGCCTCTCTCTTACTTACTTTCACTTACTTAGTATCTCTCTCTCTCTCTCTTAGTTTCTACTGTATCTCTTTGGGTCATCTTCTACTTTCGGTCCGTTTTGGTTTTGTGTCCTGGATTTTGGCTTTA